>JAABKJ010004057.1:0-24903 GCA_011634705.1 Andricus grossulariae
CGCGAAGCGCGAGATGAATATATTCTCGAGCGCGAAGCGCGAGAACCAACAGTCGCGCGCCCTAGGCGCGCTCAAACAGCATTTGAACAGCATTTGAATAAAATTTGAAATTGAATCATTTGGACGTTTACGTTTGTTTAATTACTAAGGCTTTCACATTGCGACAGTTCAATTTTTAAAGATAAAATCTGTGAACTCTTTAATTTTGAACGGTTTCAGGGTCAACTTGAAAAATCAATCAATGTTAACTTTATAAAACTTAAAGTATAGTTCGATTGAAAAAATATTAAATTATAATTACAGTTTATCAACTAAAAAATTTGTTATTAAAAAATTTTAATTTTGACGCCTTTTAATTTTTAATTGTTCAAATCGTCAAAACTGCATTTTAAAATCCTTTAAATTGACAATTAACGCTTAAAAAACTATTCTTCAAAACGGAATATTTTGTTAATAGAAGATTTTAGAACTACGCATTTAAAACTAAGAATATCATAATTGAAGAAGTTGACAATTGAACTTAAAATTTAAAACAAGCTGAAATCGAACTTATTTTAAATTTGTGATATATTTTCCTGGCCACAAAAAATTCCAGGTAATTTCCCAATTTTCCGGGTTTCCCGGACCATTAGCCAACCTGAGTAACTTTTATACGTCATCTTCAATATTTAATTAAAATTATTCAGCTCAGTATAAACTTTCAATTATTTGATTTTAAACTAATTATTTTACAATTATATAAATATTTACCATTTTCAATTGGGAAATAGAAGCTTCTCATTCACGCTGATTGAAAATAAATATTTTTGAATACAAAAATGTTCTAATATCTTCCACATATGTAACCTTCAAATTTGAGTTAAATTGCCTGTCGATTAATATGCCCTCTGGTATTATTCTTGAAAATAATAACAAATATTTAGTCCCAATTCAAAATCTTCTTTTGAAGTTGGCGGGAATGTTAATTCATATTTACTCAATAGGAGTCGCATGGACCCTCCTCAGTAAGATCCCATTTTTCTCGCAAGCTTTATTTTATTTTAAATTTAGTATATAAGCGATTTCCAGATATACTCAGGTATGTATTTCTGCGTTGCGTGCGTTTATATGCATACGTTAAAATAGGCGTCAGGTTTAAGCTAAGAATGTGTTGCGTAGTATGACTGTTTGTGTATATGTATATGCGTGCCAGGATTGGTCTGATGTCTGCACTTAAGTATATTAGAAGTGTTTACCTCTCTTTCTGCAGATGTACTTTTTTCCTCTACACGATTCTTTCTAACGATGAGTCATAATTTTTCGTATAGTGGATTTCAGAACGAAAGTATAAAAAGATGGTTTTAGTCTTTCCAATTCATGACGGTCATGTCGTGTTGAAAGTGCTCGTTTACTTTGATATACAGAATATAAAATGTTCACACTTTTTATGCTAAATAGTGCAACACTTCTTTCAATTATTGTAACAAAAATATGAAATTCGCCAGTTGAAAGCCAGTATATCAATTTTTGAAACGCATGACTTTTTTCCGTGTTTTGGTATTGTAGAATACTAAAGTTTAAAACGTTTTTATTATTTATTCAAATGGAAAGTTTCTCAGTGTAACTGCACTGCGCCTCCGAGAATGTCATTTGACCGCACTGTGCATCTGCATGTGTCATGTAACTTTACTGCACCGTTGCAAATACCGTGCAACTTTACTTCGCAGCCATATCAGCCATCAAACTCTTCTGTGCATCTTTAGTTCCCGTCGAACTCTTGCGCGATCTCAAGATATCCCTGGTTGGTAATATTCTGCTAACATACCTCCATCAGGGGTGGGATTCTGATGCCCTATAATCTAGTTAAGTGAACCTCTCTTTCTATCGTATGAAATTTGACTGAGATGTTCGATCGCTTTGAAAACGATCGACTGCAACTATATCTTTCGATCTTATGTGTCAGAAAGAGAGAGTTGACTGTCGATAATCGAGAAGTCAGGAGTTCTTCATTACCTAATATTACCCCTCTCGTTCTCACACATCAGATAGAAAGAGATAGTTGCAGTCGATCGTTTTCAAAGCGATCGAATATCTCAGTCAAATTTCATGCGATAGAAAGAGAGGTTCGATCAACTAAATTAGAGGGCATCAGCATCCCACCCCAAGATTCGATGAACTGGATTGGAGGGCATCAGCATTGCTCCCAATGCCGGCCCCTCTGCACTACTGCGCATGCGATGCATAAGGCGCTTCATTGG
This sequence comes from Andricus grossulariae, assembly GCA_011634705.1. Taxonomy (NCBI): domain Eukaryota; kingdom Metazoa; phylum Arthropoda; class Insecta; order Hymenoptera; family Cynipidae; genus Andricus; species Andricus grossulariae. The sequence continues at coordinate 2,238 of JAABKJ010004057.1, forward strand.
CTACCGTTTGCGCGCTTATTTGAAATGTTAAAAAAGACAATTTTTCATTTATTATTAATAATTGAAAATAATTATATTTCAACATGTTAAAGTGGTACATGGATGGTTTTAAATATATTCTGAGCATCAGGTAAATTTTAAGAAAAGTTGAATATTTGATAGAAACTCAGTCGAATTTATTTGAAAACTTTCAAAAAAAGTATTATAAGTAAAAGGTAATATTTTTTTTTATTATAGGTGTTAAATTTCTTTTCGATATAAAGCATCGACGGGTTTTGATCTGGTTTTCAGTTCCCTGTAAAGATGCGAAAAATACAAATATTTTCGAACATTTTAAGGGACGACTGAAAAATCCAGAAGGAAAATTTCCGAATTATAAAATTCCCGAATTTAAACAATTAAAAAATTGTTTTCTCAATAAAGGGCATTTATGTATTAAAAATAAGACATTCAAATATTTTTAACAAAGAAACACATTTGTTTATTGTTTAAAGTTTATAAAAATTAATGATCAATTCGAAATACCAATGATTGAAAATATGTATTTCTGGATAAACAATTTTGTTTTAAAATGTGCATAGTATTTAAAAAAATTACGAAAAACTTTCGCAAAAATGGAATTTTCAATTTAAAAAAAAATTAAAAAGAAACTTCGAGATAAATCAGTGCTAAGTTGAATCCTGCGAAGTTTTTTCACACGTGTGTTTAAATATATTTTTATACAATTTTTATACATTTAATGTTATTTTTAATTAAAACGTTAATATGAAGAAACTATTAACTATTCTACTTTCAATAAATAAATAATATCTATTGAAAAACTATTTTTGTAATTGTTTCAGTTCGGGAATTTGCTAGTTCGGATATGTTATAATTCGGCAATTTTCTGTCTGGAAATTTATCATGCGGGAATTCTCCAATTCGCGATTGTTAAATTTCGGCAATTTAATAATTTCGGGAATTTTCCAATTCGGGATTTTTAAATTTCGGTAATTTTATAATTTCGGGAATTTTATTATTCGGGAATTTTCCAATTCGGAAATTTTACAGTGTAGGAAATTATATTTTTCTGGATTTTTCAGTCGTTTCTTGAAATCTTCGAAAATTTTTGTATTTCTCGCATCTTGAAAGGCAACTGAAAACCAGTTCGAAACGCGTCGATGCTTTATTATCAAAAATAAATTTAACATCTGTGCTTGTAATTAAAAAATATACATTATCTTTTATTCACTATACTTTTTGAAAGTTTTAAAATAAATTCGACTGAGTTTCTATTCAATATTTAACTTTTATAACATTTGAATTACTATTTCTCGATAAATGAGGGTGCTGCTGAGCAAGTGTGGCAGTCGGTCGCGTGTTTAATCGCTCGTCAAAATTTTGGTTGTTTACAGGCTGAGTTCCTGGAGTGTAACCTATAAAGTGATTTTAAAGTAACTAATTGTCACTAATGTTCTCGTGTCTAGTGGTTTGTGAGTGTTACAACCATTCCCGCAATCAATTTTAAGCAAACAGCTGTTGTCGTTCAAACCGACAATTTTCTCAAGGTCGTTGTGTCAGGTGTACAGTGTGTTAGTGTTGCCATCTCTATGTCACGTCGTATACTCGATACAATGGCTCTCGTGATCTCTGAGGATAAATTTGAACTTTTAATGCACAAAATGGGAAATCTGAAGACCTCACTTTCAGCTCTCCACAACAAAATTGACCATCTTACGCTGGAAAATCAAGAGCTTAAAGTCGAGCAAGAAAAACTGAGATCGGTTATTAAGGAACAAGACCGGAGAATCGAGGCAATGGGTAGAGCGTTAAGAAGCAACAACTTGATTATTTTCGGTGTTCTTGAGGAACATGACGTGGACCTGGTGCAGTCAATATGTGGAATTTTCAAGCAGCACCTTAATAGTGAGATACGCTCCAACCAGGTCGAATCTGTAGACGGATTGGAGGAAAATCCGGGACAAACCCCGTCCCCTCCTAACTCAGCTACGATCCTTTAAGGATAAGCAAATTATCTCATCGCAGCTGATAAAAATTACGCTGCACTAGGATCAGCATTGTGGAGGACTATACTAAAAAAGTGCAAACTGAAAGGAAGACTCTGCTTCCATACCTTAAAGAGGCTAAAAATTGTGACCTGAAACCTTCCCTGAGTTATAATATAATATATGTAGATAGCAAAAAATTCGAGTCCACAGATCTGTCAGCGTTGGAGTCTGTAATTCCAAATGTCAAATCATCTGGGAATAGGGCTATCACAATCGGCTATCATCAACCAGGGAGACGAAGAAGAAAAATATAAATGGTTAAATGAGCGAAATACATCAGGACGAGCCAACAATGCTACAAACTTCTTCTTCTGGAACTGTCATGCTTATGAAAGATTTTTATACTCCTGTATTAATTATGATAAGTTTGATATTATAGGAACATTCAAAACCTGGCTCTCTCAAATTCCCAAAAACTTGTACGGGGATAATAAATATAATCATGTTTTCTCTAACGCTTTAAAAGAAAAATTAAAAGGTAGAGCCAGTGGCGGCCTAGCCCTTTTTATAAATAAACGTTATTATAATAGTGAGCTCATGGATAAATCAGAGTATTGTAGTTTGGTTCGAATGTATACCGCAGTAAAATTAATTTTATTGTAGGAATCTGCTATTTTAACCCGACGGTAGATACAGAAGTAATCCTAAAACTTTTGGAAGAAACCTTATGCGCTCTGTCAGAGAAATACAACAACGTTCCTATCACTATATATGGCGATTTCAACTGTAGGATGGGGGGATTGAGCCAGGGTCCCCTGATATGTTTTCTCACACAAATTTGTCAATGTGCCAGGAGAGTCACGATGTTGCGCACAACAGGAGGTGGCTGGGATTGGTAGAACTGATGGAGGTAAATGAGTTTTATCTTTCATATGGTAGATCGTGGTGTTACAATCCAGCCCACTTTACGTTTGTCAATGTAGGGGTTAAAAGTGTCAATGAATTGATTTGGGGCAATGCTGAGGCATTAGGTATACTTAACGACTTAAAGTTTGATCAATCCACACATAGCTCGTATCATTTTCCGGTCTTAGTCTCCTCTTGTTGCTCTCCTACCTTAGCTGGTGACTCAAGTGGGCTGAATGTAAACAGAAATAAAAGCTTGACGTTTCTGAGATGGACAGACGATAAATGGGAGATATTCTCGAACGAATTATATTTGTCTCACAGACTAGAGCTTAACTTTGAGAAATTATACATAGATTATCTTAATTTGAACCTTACCGAGGCTATTATCGACAGCGCTAAAAAAGCAGATGTGGCCAATGAGAAAAAAAGGTTACTAAGAAATTTTACCGTGGCAAACCTTGGTTTGATTCTGACTGTCGTCAAAGCAAATCTTATATTTCTAATGCGTTGAAGAAAGTCAGCATGGCTAATTACTCAGATAAGGCTAAGTTGGTATATGTCAAAGCTAAAAAATCGTACGAAGCACTGATAGCTTAGAAAAAAGTGAGTTTTGAATCCAATATTCTGGTGAGCCTGGAAAGTGTCAACGATAGAAAAACTTTCTGGGATACTGTTAAAAGATTGAGAGGTTTAAACATAAAATCTACAATCCTTTCTACAAAAGCTTGGGAAAACTTCTTCCATCTGACACTTCCTCTCAGACGTCTATCACCGTCATTGCTTACGGATGTGCGACATCCATTATTGGATAGCAGAATTACAGCTAACGATATCTTTTTTTCAATTAACAAAAGTAAATTAAATAAGGCTCCGGGGCCGGATCAAATCTCAAATAATTTTTACAAAAACTTACCGCCCAATTGGCTTCTTTAGCTCGAAATATTTTTAAATAAAATACTAGAAAATGAATATATATCGCTCGAATGGACAAAATCTTTAACGCACATGATACATAAAAAACAAGACCCAGCCAATCCCAATAACTATAGACCTATTGCCCTTCTAAACTCACTTCCTAAAATTTTTACGCAAATTCTGTTGGCTAGATTGGAAAAATAAGAGTCGTTGTGTCACATCATTCCGGAAGCTCAAGCAGGTTTTCGCCGAGGTAGGGGCTGTATGGATAATATTTTCATCTTGGCATCTGTCTTGCAAATTTACTTACAAAAAAAAAATAGACATATCTATGCCATTGTTGTGGATTTTTCAAGAGCTTTCCCATCGGTTAATCACTCTCACATCTGGTCAAAACTATTTGATTTTGGGGTCAGCTCAAAAATAATTAGAATTCTAAAAAGTCTGTATGAAAGAGCCTCAAGTTTAAGGTGGGGAACGAGTTCTCGAAGGAATCGCCGGTTACTAAGGGAGTTCTACAGGGAGAGATTTTGAGTCCAATCATGTTTAACCTCGGATATCGAGATTTCTTTCAGACAAAAAGATCTTGTGGGTCTCAGAATCATGGGTGACACGGACATTATTGCGGTGGTTTACGCGGATGATTGAATAATTTTTTCAGAATCTAAAATAGACGCAATTAGAGAGCTCAATGCTCTCCAAGAGTATTGTAATATAAACAAACTCACGGTTTATAACAACAAAACTAAATACACTGTATTCAAGAAAGGTCGGATCATTGCGAAACTTCTAGGTCTGAAATATGATGGTAGCTCCGTGGAGTTTGTTCCTTGTTTTAAATACTTGGGTACGATTTTTTCTAGAACAGGTGCTTTCAACTTAGCTGCACATGCAGCAGTTAGCCGAGACAACTCGGCCTCAACCTCGGCGTTCAATATTCTAACTAGAACTAAGTGCTCCTCATGGTCTTCCATGATCAAAATTCATGACTCTATTATAAAGAGTTCCTTATTTATACGGCTCACATTATCGGATTAAATTATCTAGATGTCTTCGAAAAAGCTCAAATCCTTTTTTTCAAAAATCTACGCGCTATCCTAAACTTTGTATGCTAAAACTAGCCGAAACAGCAAACAGCAAAAATGTTAAATATAACTGGTTAGGTCAACTTGTTAGATGTTTGGAGGGAGCGGGCATAAGTCACAATCTTATGGATCTCAATGGTCCCAATCTTATAACTCAAATTGATACTATAGTTGATAGATACCACGATTTTTTCCATTTGCGGGATCTGTTAAGATTGAAAAACAGTAATTTTAGTTATATATACAGTAAAATTTTACACAATGAAGCGCTGCCCTAGCAATATTTGCTATTCAAAGCTCCTTTCCTTTTTAAGCACATTTTCGCTTAATTAAGAACTTCCTACAGATTCATCATTAAGTTGACCTCTAAAGCTGGAGCAACTGTAATCGATCCAAAACAGATTTGCCAGTTATGTTCTCTGAGAAGAAATGAAGATCTCTTACACATCCTCGCCAAATGTCCAATCTACTCGCCGATTGGAAACCATTACTTGCGTAACATTAGTATGATAACCGAGAACAATCTTCACTTCTTATTGTCAAATATAAACCCTGGAATGCTTCGCTCGATATACAACTTCATAAGTACATGTTTAAAAATTAGAGCTTTCTCCCTATTTGAATAGTGCACTGCTCCAACTCAACCAATTTGAACTAACAACCTATTGTACATACGATATTACAACTTTTCTTTCATTTTTATATTTATCTTAATTTTATCGTTTTTGTAATAGTGGCCTTCTCTTGACACAGAATCTTGTATTCTTGGAGGCAATAAATATACATACATACATACATACATACATTCTTACATACATACAATATTATAATAATATATATAATAATATAATATAATATATGCATTATTATATATATATAATGAAAATACATACACATATATATATATATACATATATATATATATATATGTATACTTTCCCTTTTGAAGATTACTATATCTAATTTTTCATTCATTAGTAAAATTGAAAAAATGGTAATCATTAAATTCCCCTGTATGGATATATATATACATGTATTATAATCCAATTTGTTTCACACGGTACATAACGACATTACTGTTGAAAGTCACAAACACAGTCTGGAAAAATTGAGGAAATTTCATTTAGATATATATTAAAAATGAACAACTTTTATTATAAAATGAAAAAGTTACTATGAAAATTACGTGGTGGAGTATTCAAAGTCACGAGGCCAACTAACTTTTCTTTCTAACACGAGAACTCTCAAAGCATAGTCGGTTTTTTGAAATAGTTCCATCCCACTTTTTAGGACTAGAGAGAAGCATTTAACTAAGACCCTTTCTTTATGGCCCTTCACTTGCCAGGACAAGTGACACAATTTTCAAGGAAACCCATCAAAATAACCCAAACATCGTAAAACGCACATGTTGCAAGAATTTGTACAGATCTAAAGGGAAACCCAAACTATAAGAAATCGTTCAAAAATCACTATCAATTTTTAAGAAATGAACACAAAAAACAAGATATCAAAAATCATCTGAAAATGAAAATACATTATTGAACAAAAAATTCAAAACAAATTCAGCATAACATTATTACAAAGGTACTCCTTGGTACATAAAAACAATTATGCATTAGGAACCTTATTTTTTTAATTTACGCATTTGAAGGGGAAAAATGTTTGTTTTAAGGTCCCAGAAATCAAACTGTTTGAAAATGGTGAATTTAAGGAAAATTTGAAATTGAAATTATAGAAATGTGAACGATGACGAATACATTGTTATTAATAAGTATAACGTCATGTAGAATCGAATGACATTCAAAGTGATTAGATAGAATTTTTTACTAAAAAATGTGATTTCTGTAAAAAAAAATCATTTTCAACGTTTGAAATTGAAGAAATAAAAATATTGTCGATCTCAAAAGTGTAATCATTCTAAAAACTTTTAAGATTAATGAATTCAAATTTGAAACGTTAAAAATTAGGCAAATACAAACCTTGTTTAAAAATTAAATGATATTCAAATCAGGATCTTAAAAACAAGTCGTTGAAAATAATTAATTTTTAAATTGTCCATCACGAATTTCAAAATTTAATCATTTTAATCTAACGGGTACAATTATTAACATGAAAATCAACGATAAAGAATTTCCATGCAAGGGTAACTACTTCGTGTTGCGTTCAGTGGGAAGAGAATTCTAGAAGAAACATACAAGCTGCAATGTGGACAGAATGAGTGAATCGTACATTATTATGTACAATGCTTTGCAAGTACGTGAACGAATCGACTGATATCGACAGAAACTAGACAGCCTGTATTATTTTTTTTTCGGTGTTCCGAGAGATATTTCTAACAGTGCAGTAATTAAAGAATCCGTTTCCATGCTGAATCTCTTTATTTATTTATCATATTATGTTAAACATGGTTGTTTAGTGTTTGATTGTTTCTGAATCTGGGCATGCAACATTCTACTCATTGGGTTGGCTTACGACATGGGCGATGGATCCTTGTTCTTTTGACCTGGTAACAAACGAAGAGCAGCATTATTTTAGTTTGTGTTATGTCGATATGAGAATAGATTGTATTTTTGTTTTTAAATTACCCGTTGTACGATGAAGATCATATTATCCCTAGTTAACTAAAAATTCGCGCCAATTTTGATGGCCATATTTTGCATAAGGACCCCTCTTGTTTATCACTAAATCACCATCATTAGGATCCTTTATCTCTGTTTTACCTAATCATGTAAGAAAGATATAGTCATTAGTTAACTTAGAGGTAACAAAAATCAATTACTCAAAACTATTATATCATACTAAATTATAAATCTATCTATGTTCCTCTAGACACTTTAATCGTGTATACTATTAGAAATCCCAGGGGTTAATAAACTTAAAATTTAGAGGGGTGGGGTCATCTTCTATAGGTCTCACTAAAACAATTATGCTAATAAGTTATTGTTAGGACCTTTCAAGGCACGGTTAAGATTTTCCATTCTTTGTGATTAGAAAAATTACGTTCGTCTAGTGAGACCTCAAATTTTTTGTTTTAGCCAGGCTTTAGTTGAGTTCTAATTAGGATAAAAGGACTGAGTTAAAGTTAGTGAACATGAGAATGGCTGCCCGAACTGCACTGGACAGACTTAAATTAACATTTATTTTCATCTGAAGCATCCGGGTGCTTAACATTTATGAACACGTGCTTTTAATGAAAATAACACAATCGAAATATTTATTTAATCAAGTGCAAGATATAGTTTTCTTAAATTCTATTTAATATATATGTTGCAGTCAAAGCCCAGTATGTGGATAAGCCAAGGATTGACCGGTCACTCCGCAAATGTCCAGAGTTCTTGGGCAAAGCTTAAATTAGCTATTTATTTCGGGCTTTGTTGGAGAACATTGAATAATCTGCAGAGTGAACAAACTGTTTTTTATTCTACAAAAGTTGACAACGTTCATTATTGTAAACAGTTTGCTTGAAATAATAATATTTATTAAAATATAAAAATGATGACTTATATTAACATTTGATATAAAGAATGCAAAATTTTGTCATTACGCGTATACAAATTTTTTTTCAACTAAGCAGCTTAATAGTGCAATGAATATATGAGTAAGTTGCAAATATTGAATCAAATTATTAATAATTATTTCTATTCACTGTTCATACATACAAAAGGAATATTTGAATTTAAATTTTTTGCAACCAAAATGGCTTATGACAATGATTGTGTAGAACTTTCTACACAGTTTTTTGACCAGCAGTCACTCTGACAATAATTTAATGCCGTTTCAGTGAAATTCATTTGTTTGTAAAAATAATAAATGTACTCTTTGACTTTTAATTTTCATTGAATGCAAAAGTGCGAAAAATTAATTGAATTTAATTGATGTGTGCTCCGATTAATTAATCGTTTGATAAAGCCTAACGAAACAAAAATTGTTAAATCAGCCACTATGTTATCGAATAAATACAGCTGAAATATCTGAAGCAAATGAGCGATAAAAGAAATGATTGGTCAAAAAACTTATCACCTAAAGTGCGGAATTATGGAATTATTTCGCGATCGATATCGTAGAGTATTTTATTTTTTTGCACTTCTGGGTGTTTAACTTTTGAACCGTTTATTTGTTCAGTTCATTTGTTCGTTTCCGATGTATTATCTGAATTGATTTGATTAACTATTGGCTGATTTAACCGTATTTTCTGTTTCACATTGTTCAAAAGGTAATTGAATAGATCCACAATAACACATCAACAATAAAAAATAACGAATCGTTTGAAACCTTATAATCAAACATCAATAATATTCTTCTTAAATTTGACACTAAAATAATTAAATTAAGTAGATAAATATTTAAACTTTTCGATAAAAGGACTTCTGTTTAGTAATTTCTTTATAATAATAGCGAACATTAAAAAATATTCGACCAAATCAGTTTTGATACTCTCAATATCGTTATTTGAATTAAATTAAAGATGAAATTGTTTTTAATATGTGAAATTCAAGGAAAACTGAAAACTCTCAAATTTGTACTGCATAAGTAATAGCCGGTGGGAAGAAATGAAATTGATATAGGTAAGTGCAAATGTCTAACATTCAGATGTTGTGTGATACAAATATATGCAAAAAACGATTGCAAGCAACAAAGTATAAACATTTCAAATTATGAATACAAAATTCTCATTAGGACCTGGCTAGACGCTCTAGATAGATACCATAAAACACTGCATAAAGAGGGGGAAAAATAGACATTTTAGGCAGAATTCGCTGATATTTGTTTCAGATTGTGTTTTAGTTTTTAATTTACCTGTATTTTTATCAGTTACAAGAATCTTCTGATCGAAAGTTTCTCCAAAATAATCTGTGCCACGCCGCACTTCATCACCGTTGTCAACTGTAATTACACGTCTCAGTGGATTCCTATTAAATTGACCTTGTTGGGATGGAATAAACACACCACCCTCCCAACGTCCAGCAGGATTTGTATTAGCGTACCTAGGTCCACCACTCGTGCGTGGCGTAGGTATCATATCACTCTCCCTTGGATGCATGGGACTTGATTCTGTAAGAAGAAATATAGGATACTTTCATTAACGAATTTTTTCAACAAACACAAAGTAGCGTACATTCAATGTTAAAGAGAATGAGTTACGAGTGAAGAAGTTCCTCAAAATCTATAGTTAAGGTAATTTTTGCTGTAACTCAGTTACTATTTTGAAGAAGCAACTTTTGACGTAATTTAGTTCCAATTTTTCAGTGGCTTTTAACTTATTTTCAGTTACTATTGTAGTTCCTTTAAAGCATAATATTTCTAACTTATTCAACATGTACCTTTGAGCAACAACTGCTCTTAGAAGCTGATGAAAACTAAAGATAAGCCTTTCATCAGGTGGCTTGTTGGTTTTTTATTTATTTTTTGAATAAATGTATAAAACCCGTAACTATCTTTCGAAATAGTAAATCAACTTTTAAAGAAACATCAAGTCACTTTAGACGATAATTGTAACTCCCGACTATGTGCACTCGAAGATGGTGTCCATAAGAAAAGCTTTACTGAAAACTTTTCTTTGATTTAAAAAGAATTTGTTTGAACGATACGTTAAAGAAAAGTTTCATTGAATTAAAGAATTTTCTTAGTTATTTTTGTATATTTTAATTGAAGGAATAGTTGGTTGTTTCAGGTAAAGTCTTTTATTTAATGAAATAAATATTTTATTAGTTTCAAACAAAAAATTATTTAAATGAGAGAAAAATGTGTTTATAATGATGCTGAACTTTGTTTCTTATGCGCTATAAGTAAAAAACAAAACGTTTCTTTGTAAAGGAGACTTCACTGCCTATTAAGATAGTTTAAAAATGCATTAGAAAAATTGTTTGCATGTTGGAGGACAATGGCACTCCCCCCCCCCAATTCGGTTCCAAATTTGAAAAATAAAATTGCATTTTTTTCTTAAATTTTTCATTTCAGCAGGTGGCGCTGGGCACTCCAAGTTTCCCATTTGAGCTAAATGTGAAACAAACTTTTTTGGGGGTTTTTGGAATAACTTCCGCGGGTTTTAAAAATGTAAGAGGAAAGTTGTAGCATCTGCAGAGGACTTTCCATCTTGATTTTTGTGCCAAGAATTATTATTGTTGGCCTAGCGGTCTAGTTTTCAATATTTTGAAGTAATTTTCAATTATGTAACAAATTATATTTGTTTAAATTATTGTTTTTTTTTTCAAAAGTCGGCTTTTTCTAACAGAATCAAAATCAAGGTTACAGTTACATATATTTCATACGTTTTCGATACCTTCGCTTCATTATTTAGCAGTCGTTTATTTGTTCAAACAAATTCCCTTTTGAGTAAATAATTTTTTTTTCTTTTGAAAAGTTGGCTTTTTTCTCACCGAATCGTCATCAAGGTTTCTTTTAAATATATTTTATACGTTCGCAATACCTCCGATTTAGTATTTTAAACATGATTATTTGTTTAAACAGATTCAGTTTGTTTAAATAATATTTTTCTAGGAAATTTAGAAATTTTCTCTCTTTTCTGCTATTAATACAACTAGTGATTGTGGAAAACGTAAAATTTGTTTTTTCTATTCATGAATTGTTTAAACAGTTGATTATCAGTTATTTCCAGTATGTTTATCAAACTGTAAAAAATTTATTAAAGCAGTGATTTTTTTCTTGTAAAATGTTACTCTAGATTGCCTATTAGTATGTTTTGCGAGACATTGTGGTTTTGCTGCTGTCTGGGAAGTGTTTCTTCTAAGTAATTGTTCATACAATTTGGAAATATAAATAATTGAATATATTGGCTTATCAAATGAGAATCAATTCAAGGTACAAATTTCAAATCTATATGTATAGCTAACTTCTGGGTCGTCAGTTATCAACATAAATCTATATTTATTCCTGAATTTAAAAAAAAATGATCTTTAAAGAAAAAGCATTTGTTAAATAATAAAGCTAACATAATATGAATGTATGACATGTGAAAAGGCAACATAGACTAAAAATGTATGAAAAAAATGTCGACGCCTTTAGAAAAACACGATATAATACTAGAAATAACTAATGATTGTTTTTGTGAACAATTCATGAATATAAAAGAGAAAATATATGTTTTCAACAATCACTAGTTGTAACATTTATTGCATAAAAGAGAGAAAATTTCTAAATTTCCCGGAAAAAACCTTGTTTCAACAAATAATTTGTTGTTAAATAGTAATTTTAAATTATCGAAAATGTATAAAATATACAGAAAGTCTGAAGACGTTCCCGTCACATTTTCCCAAACCAGCAAAACTAATTACAGAAACCCCAAAAAGTGATTTTCCCCATATATTTTACATGAGAAATCTCGAGTGCCTGGCAGCACCTGCGTAAATCATAATATAGAAAAAACACACAAAAAAACGTCTTTGCTCGGACTTAGAGCCGAATTATTATTTTAAACCATGCGCATGTAGCGATTTCGGCACCTTTTCACAGACAACATGATCATATAGGTAAATTTGGTTTTATTTTATTAAAATCAATTTGTCAAAATATTTTAAAATTATCTAATGATTTTAATGACTGATTAATTGGTGAAGTTTTTTTGTCAGTATTTTTCGATACAAAATTGTGGACGTGAAGTACATAATTCAAGATAGATCAGCTGTGCATACATTTTCAAGGGATTATATCAAACGCAAATAAAGTAAGATCAAGTTAATTAAGTGCGCAAATAATTCTTAATCTTAACATTCTGAAGCAGTGTCTTGTAAATATTTATCTTTGTGAAGGCGTCGTATCCTGCTTATGAGTTTCACAATATTGCTTTCTCATTATTTCAATAATGATAAGAATATAACACAATCGCGTTCTTTGATTAAACTTTTCTATTTTGTCTCGTCAAAAGTGAAGTAAGATTTTTTAAAAATATTTTGGCACTTAGCATACGCGTGAGGATTTAGCGTGACATTTTTTTCTTTAAATTTCAGCTCAAATCTTATTTCTTTTTATTAGTTACTATATGTGTCCAATATTTTCAATTTATGGATACATAATTATGATGACTTATAGCAAAAGTTTTGGAAAAGCATGGAAAAGCATGGAAAATTGGTGGGAAGAAAACGATTTTCGTTGAAAATTACTTTGAAAATTACCAATTTCCCAAAATTCTAACTTGATCAAGAGTTTATATTTCAGAAGCTAATTTCAATATTAAGTGTTACCGAAAAATCGATAACGTTTGGAATGGGAAAGAAGTGGGAGTTAAAAGTAACATGTTTTTAAAAATCTTTGTTATACCATGATCTGACATTTCTCTCAAAATATTTTTTCAAAATTCACATTCCATTTTTACGTTACTAAAAATTTTGCATTACTTAGTTTCGAAAGTTTAAAACTAAAACTCTTACTGTGCATCGAACCAAAAATGTAACGAAAATACTTTGCGGAAGTTTATCCTGTGTCGATTTGAATCTGTCCACTAGAAAATATTTGAATATCTTTTTTAATGCAAAACAATAAGACTAGGCCATCTAGTCACAAGTGAATAAATAAATAATAAATAGCACATATTACATAATAAATAAATAAAAAGTAATATATGAATAGCAAATAATAAATCTATAATCAACACAAATCTGAATAAAGTTATATTTTCTTCCAGAAACCTGGTGTTTCAAATCGTATAGAACAAATTTCGCGCAATTTTTCCACATGGGTAAACAGTTCGTTGGGTATACATAGTATGCTTTACGAAAATGAAGTTTTTTGGCAGACCCATAATATTTATTAACTTACCAATATAATTGAGAAAGTTCATCAAAGTCAAAAGCAGCGTACAAATAAAAATCTTCATTCTGCTCAAGACAGAGAACTGATTTTTATCGAAATTCTTGAGCTGCAACTGAGGATATGTTGAATATTTTCCTTGTATATATACTAGCCATCATTTCCTTATTGACGAAATGGATTTTCTACATTTAGGTGGTTGGATGGAGTTGAAACCATAAAGTGTTGCGTAAAATGTTTAACTATTGTTCTGAAATAAGGAAAAATTATTCACTTTCCTTGAAAATGCTAGAGCCATGATTGGACCACACCTATACGTAGCGATTGTAAACGAATTTTTTTTCGAATTTACGTCGCCATCCAGAGTATGGCCGGGATAAAAGTCTGTTGACCCAATCGTGATATCGTACATTGGGCTAATATAGGCCAATGTATCAGTTATTAATTTACTCTATTCCTGGCAGTAAACTTTTTGGATTAAGAATAAAAAATTAAGAGATGTATGATAAACAGTTTGAGTACAAACTAAATTAGAAGAAGGGCGAATATAAAGTTTTTGCAAACAGCCTGAGATAGTAAGATGATATAACGAGGTCATCTTTTCTGACACAGAACGATTTGCGTGTTTCTAATTTCGCAAAATATGGAAAACACCTCTAAGGTCAAGTGTTTAATAAAATCAGCAAAAATGAACCATTTGTGGTAAATTTTGGTTTTTAAAAATAATGATTCAAATTTGAATAATGCAATGACAATGTAGAAAAATGACAATTTTTCATTTATTGTGAAAATACCGTTTTTTACAGTTATTTAACAATAAAGTCACTTTTGCTCATGGCAAATATAAACTAAAATACTCTTCTATAGACTGAGAAAAAAGTTTACTTGAATTAAAAAAATGTAGTGCTGAATACGTCTAAAACAATATTTTTTTAATCGAAAAATTGTTTTCTTGTTGTAATGAATTATGGTTTACGAATGAAAAAATCATTTTCGTTATAAGAAAAAATTCTTTGGGTCATCCAAATATTTTAGAAATATTTTTTCTCATTGTGCGTCTGCCTTTGTTTAATAAAATGTTACATTAAATAATTTTGCTCAATTTCCTCACCCTTGAGCTATAACAATAAAATTTAAGCATAGCAATAAAATGATTTAATACATTCACGTGACGGATGAGTCTCAAAAAGTTAATGAATTTAATTAATAGGACCCCAGGGTATTTTAATTTCCTGCAATTTGTATTTTATACCACGCCCTGTACTATTTCAACCTCATTTTTTGATGTTATTTTATATATTTTCGCCTACTTGGAATCATCTTTTATTAATATAGAAATTCATGTGTACCCAAAATTTCTCGCTTATTGAATAGTGCAAAATTATGAGTTTTAAATGTTGCGATTTTTGGAGATATAACGAATAATGCGTTTCTAAAAATTTTAATTTTTGAAACAAACAAAATGGTTTCTTCCCCAAAAGTTTACCTTCGCCATCTTACTTTTGTATTTTATTTTCAAAACTTTACTGTTAGGAATAAAGAAACTTAAGAGGTAAATAATTTTACCTCTATCTGTTTCTAAAAACATTAAGTAATGATGCTGTTTTTTGTTTTTAAAAATCGTCCCTTTGGTCACTTTATATCCGGTTCCTCTGATCCCATAAAAACTCAAATACACTTTATTCGCACAATTTTTCCTTTTTTAGGTATGTAATGAATAGTGCAAAGTCCGATGAACTCAAAATTTGAAAAATTATTTCGTGGGCAGCAGTAGTTTCAAAAATTGTGAAAAACTTTGTTTCCATACATATAGGTATTAAAAAAGATACCCGATACTCTTTTAAATACTATTCTTTCGAAATTCCCTGAAAAATTTGAAAATCTCTTTTGATTGTTAAAATCTTTTGAATTACTTCAATACTTGTGAATGAATTCTTTCACATTATAATAAAGTATGATAAAATCCCTTAAAAGCCCGTAAAGTTACGTGGAATCTGATGATATTCCTTAAAATTCTTTAAAATTTTGGAATATTTTGGAAATTTCTTGGAATTCTTTGAATTGTCCTAAACATTTTAAATTCTTTGAAATCCCTTTTTGAATATTTTGAAATCTTTTCAAATAATCTAAAATTTTCAAAATCCTTTGAAATTTATTGAAATTCCTCGGGATCTTTTTAAATATCATAAACAAAATTCAATTCCTCGAAAGCTTTAAAATTCTTTCAAAATATTTGCAAATACTTTGAAATATTTAAAATCTCTTCAAATTCTTGCAATGCTTCTAAATTCTTCAATAAGTGTGAAAAAAATTCTATAAAATTGTATTGAAATATTATAATATCCCTGGAATTCCCGTTAACTCAAATCAGATCTAATCATATTCCTTGAACTTCCTTATAGTTATTCAAAATATTTGAAGTCCTATTAAATCCTTTGAGATCCTGAACAATTTATTAAATACCTTATTGAGAGCCTTTAAAGTTCCTTGAAATTACTGAAATCCTCGGAAATCTGATGAAATTGGTTTAAATCCCTCAAAAGTCCTTTGGAATCTTTGAAAATATCGTAAAACCTTATATATGTCCTATAACATCCTTACAAATCTTTCAAAATCTTAGAAAATTGTTTAAAACCGCATGAGATATTTTCTAAATACCTTAAAATCATTTGAGTCGTTAAAATTGCTTGCAATTTTTTCAATTTCTTTAATATTGCTTGGTATTCTTTAAAATACCCTAAATATTTTCCAGTCTCATGAAATCCCTTTCAATTTCTTAAAGCTTCTAAAAATTATTTTGAAATAGAATATCCGGCAATATTTAAAATCCTTTTGAAATCTCTTAAAACCTATTATAATTTCTTGAAATCTGCTGAAGTATCCTGAAATGTTTCAAAATCTTTGGAAATACCTTGGAAAGTGTGAAAATCTCTTTAAATCTTCAAAATCCTTTGCAATCCCTCAATTCTTGCGAATAGATTCCTTGAAATTGCATTAAAGTATTATAAAATCCCTTAAAATTCCGTGAAATTACACAAAATCCTATGATATTTCTTAAAATCTCTTCTAATATTGAAAGTTCTGTGAAATGTTCAAGGATCTTGAAAAATTCAATAAAATACCTTTTTCAAAGCCTTTAAAATCCTTTAAAATTACTTAAGTTTTCGAAAATCTGATAAAGTCCCGTAAATTTCCTATAAGGTTGATTAGTCAAGAATATTACTCAAAAGTTTCGATTACCTCCGCCCCCCAACCGTCATGTAACAGATTGTTGTATTTTTCTGCCCCCCCCCACCTACCATAAAAAAGCTGTCACTTAATTTATGAATGGCCCGTTAGTGAAAATATTGACTACTTCTAAGATACATTCGGTTACTACTCAGTTGGTAAACATTTTTTCTTGATTCTTTTCGATATAAAATTGCGGTCGTGAATTTAAGAACTCAACGTGTGTCACGTGTGCTGTTGTGTTTAATCAAATTACGTGGTGTTTCTGTGAATACACACGTTTTAGAAGAATTATTTTCAGCATAAATAAAGAAGGGTGACATAGGCATATTCATAATTCTAATATTTCCACATTGGGCAAGGAATTGTAAATACACCTGCTGTCGGCAGATGTGACGAGGTATAATTCAGGATTATGTGGGGTAGCTTGTTAACAAGTTTCACAATATGTCCTTTTTTATTGTTTCAATAAAACTAAAAATGTTACCCAATGGCGTCACTGTAATAAATTGTCCTGTTATTCACGTTTTCCATTTCTATAACCTACTTTTGGGTAATATATGTACCATATATATTACAAAAAGGCTCAAGAGCTGCTCAAGTAGGCGACCCCCCCCCTCGACTCCAAAATTTTAGACACCAAATTTAAAATTTGTATTTCAAGTACATGAATTACTTAGAGCCTCTTAATTTTCTTGACAAACTTGAGCCCCTTTATTATCAGACCTTATTGTTTTTCTGAAACTCTAAACCACGTACCCCTCTTTGATAGGGTCCGTAAGTTTGGATCCCTTCCTCCCAACCCCTTATCTACTGTAATTTTTTGCAACTGATTTTTCTTTCGTGAATTTATTCAGGGGTCATCCAAAAATGCTCAAAACTATAAAATCACAAAAAAATAATAGTTGATATTTTAACCAAGGGAAGATTTTCATTTAAAATCAGAAACTGTTGAATTAAACCAAAAAAGAAGAGATTTTCACAAATTACTTAAATCCACAACTAAGAGAGATTTCTCAGTCAATGAAGAAAAAGGATTTCATTCAAAATGTAGAATTTTCAAGTACAAAATGATGAATTTACAACTAAGAAAAATTATTTTCTACTATAAAGGACAAATTTTAAAAAAATACATAAATTTTAAATCAAAAAGTGAGATTTTAAAGCTATAAATACGAGTATTCTATGAAATAGTTGACTCTTCAATCAAATAATTACAATTTCAACCAAATAGATGAATTTTTAACCAAGAAGATTAATTCTCTACTAAAAAAGACGAATTGTCAAGAAAATAATTCAATTTCAAACCAAATAGTTGCATTTCCAACCAAAAAGATTTTTTTTATCTAAAGAGACGAATTTTTGACAAAGTACGTAAATTTCTAACCTGTTAAATTTTCAAGACAAAACGACGAATTTCCTATACAAAACAGTTGCATTTTCAACCCGAATATATACAATTTGAAGAAGAAAACACAGTGCATTTTCAACTAAATAGTTAAATTTTCAGTGTAAAAAATTGATTTTTACCCGCAAAAAGGGAAACTTGAACAAAGTAGATCAATTTTCAAACAAGGAGATAAATTTTCTACTGCAATTATGAATCTTCAACTAAAAAAATGAATTTTTAAGAAAGTTGTTCCACATTCAACGAATGAGTTGAATTGTAAACCTAAAAAGATGAATTTTCAATAAAACATATAATAGTTGATATTTCAACAAAAAATGATTTTGATTTTAAATAAAACACAATATAATTTCACCAGAAAAAAAAAAGAATTTTCAACCAAATATTTGAATTTTCAGTTTAGAAAAGATCACTTTTTAACCAACAATTAAATAAATAAATTTTCATTGAACAACAATCATTCAAAATTTAGAAAAGCGAACGTTTCACAAATGAATTTTCAAGCCCAAAGGACGAATTTCCCACAAAAGAGTCGAATTTTCAACAAGAAAAGTAGAATTTTAGACCGCGCAAGACAGCACACAAAAATTGTTACCCCCAACTCATCAAAATTCTATGCAATTTATGCGCCGAAAAGGGCTTCTTTTTTCGAACGTAAAATATACCCACTTCTTGTTGCTTTTCGGACATGAGTATAATGCTGATAGATTTAGTATAGATACTAGTCCTATTTGGACATTTTGGCTAAGCAATTAGTAGTTTTTGACTATCAAATCAGTAAATATATAAACCAATCCAAGTAATAGTTTTTCACTCATATAACTTGACATTCTGTTCATTACGTACTTCGACTGTAGAACGTCAATTTATTAGAATGGATTTTTTAAAATTCTGTTGTGAATCATTGGTATTGATTTATGCTGTAGATTAAAAAAAAATTATTAAACAGCGTAATTTGAAAATAATTCTGAACAACTTAAATTTTTAAGCCTTGCCAAAAATGACTTCGATATAAGTAGTTTATTGTAATATTTCGGTAAAGGCCTTTGTGAGCAATTCAATCAATGTGAATAGGGTCGTTGCAAAACTTACTATAATGCAAAACTCTTTACATTTGTGAAAGAAAATTTGGTTTTAATACTCTATTTCGGAGAAAATTGAAAAACAAATGAGTAATGCTTGAAATAATAGAAGAACATTGAGTTGTTGAATCGCTTCTAACAGCCAGATAAGAAAAGCGAAGCTTGATTTTGATGGACTTATTGACTAACTTTCAAATTGAAAAAAGAGAGACTTCACAACAATTCGTTTCTTTTCAGTCGAAATTATTCCAAAAATGTATGTAAATTAGAAAAACATTTTTTGTCTTTAATATAGTTAAATGACTTGATTAGAAAAATATTAATTTAAATATACATAGCTCGTAACTGTCTCAACGGGAGCATTTATCACACAAAAATTACAATATTATTATCACATGAATTGTCTTATCATGTTTTCGCAAACAGCTTCTTACGATTTGTCAGAATTTCACTCAAGATATCTTGAATTAAAAAAAAATAAGTATAATTTTTAATCGAAAAAATGGTGATCCGTTACCTAGATTATACTCTTCCAGTATTCCCTGTTTTTTGAAATTTGTTTCTAAATAATTGGAAAATTAACATATTTATTATTCATAATGATTCATTTGGCGATTTAGCCGCACAAAAATACAGCAAATTGAACTAATACTTATTATAATTACTTTCAGATGCTTAAAATTTCGGAGAGTTATTGACAAATAAAATTGAAAGAAGTGCAACGGGCTTTTAAAATTAAAATGTGGTTGTAAATGTTAAAAGCTAGGTTTTCGAAACAATATAAAAAGTAAGTGCCTATTATTAACTCTTCGTAAATTAAAGTCTCTTCTCAAGGAATTTTCCGGGAGTAATTTACACTCAATAACTTTTAATTTTGACCCGCGCCACCCCTATCATTGTGCCCGGAAAATGTAAACAAAATGCAACATAGCAATTTTATATAATGAATTTTAAGAGTGTTATTTTTTGTGAAAGACTTCTTTTCATAGGGAAGATGGAAAAAGTTTTGCTTTTTCCGCATCTCCCACACCATGTCGCTCATTAAACAGTATTTTCTGATCACAATTAAATCGATCTGAAAAAATAACTATCAAATACGCAACTAAAAATATTGTTTAAAAAATTAGGGTATAAGTGAATGATCATTAATTGCTTAAGTAATTTCGGACTATCTTCCACTAAAAATATTACTGTTAAAATTCGTTAGGTGCGTCATTTAATTCCATGAAATACTAACTTTTTGAAACTTATGGGGAAGAAATGATTTGAACAAATAAAAATTGTTTAAATAATAGCAAACTGTCTTTCAGAAAAAAATACCACAATGAGTAATCATCAACTGCGTTATTATTTCCGGAAAGTAGTAACTTTTCAAGACTTATAGGCGAAAAAAATTGTTTGAACAAATTAGATTTGTTTAAATAACTGTCAAATTTTGTTAGGGAAATTATATTAGTCTCAATATTCGTTAATTGTGTCTGTATCATTTATCCCGGAAAATAACACTTTTCATGAATTACATGGGGAAAAATTCTTTAAAAAATTCAAAATTAGTTTAAAAATATTTGGATACTTGTCACCTATCGAATAAAAATAATTCAAGTTAAAAAATTTTTTTTTAAATACGGGCTCAACATGAATTTACCATAAAATTGCTATTTTTTATTTAATTGAGGATTTTCCAGACACAATACAAGGGGGTTCCTCAGGTCAAAATTAAAAGCTTTTGCGTGGAAATTATTCCTTAAACATTCCTTGAGAGGCGACC
Organism: Andricus grossulariae; assembly: GCA_011634705.1. Classification (NCBI taxonomy): domain Eukaryota; kingdom Metazoa; phylum Arthropoda; class Insecta; order Hymenoptera; family Cynipidae; genus Andricus; species Andricus grossulariae. The sequence continues at coordinate 23,384 of JAABKJ010004057.1, forward strand.
AAACTTGAATTTTTAGAAAGTTAGTAGGAAGCACTTCTTTGTCCCATTTTTTTCAAACACCAAGCTTCGATTTAAAACGTAATGTTGATTTCAGAATCCCAAAGCAAAAGTTAATTTCGACCCATTCAAAAAAAAAGGGGGCTGTCGATCACCAAAAATCGAAAGTCGAATTTTAACAGGTATGAATTTGGACCACCCTAGTGAGTACATGTCGAAAATTGGTTGATTTTATGGTCTTCGTTTGTTTTATTCTCACAGTTTCTGAAGCATTAATATAAATTACAAAATTAAAAAGTTTAAAATCTTTTCTTTCTTCGGTCTTACGGTCCAATAAATACAAACATAAAGAAACGATTATAGTTGTTTCAAAATCGTTTTATTTTCTACGTTTCGGCTCTCACTGCTGGCCTTCATCACGAAAGTTTTCAATTCTAAAATAAATGTTATTTTTATGATAAATTAAAACTAAAATACAAAAACCTACTCAGTAACATAAACAATTTTTCGTTATTACCTGTCATTAAAAATTTTGTAGTGTCAAAAAAATAGACATTTTAAAGTCAAACATGTAACTAGTAAAATGTTACATGAGGTGAGGATTTAATACTCATGTCGAAAACTTCTGTAATTGTTATCAAAATTTGAGTCTCACAAAAATTTTTGTTGTTTTTTCTTTGAGAGGCTCCAAACCAATCCGATTACATTTTTAACGTAGAAAGTTCCAAATAATAAATAGGACGATGACAAAACAGACATTTCACTGACATTGACATTGATACTATAGATGATACTAAATGGGCGATGAGGCACAGGTCAAATTTGCATTGAACCAACAGACGAGAAAAGCGCGCCATAGGTCTTGGATTCAAAACACAAAAAGATTGAAAACACATAGCAGTGTTGTTGCCAAAGCTTACGCTTTACCCAAAGTGCAGAAACCAGGTTTAAATTGGAGACTAATTGTTTCAACTGTTGGTTCTCCTACTTATAATTTAGCTGAATTCTTATCCAATATTTTAAAACCGATTTCAGGAAACACTAATGCATTCATAAAAAATAGTTGGGAATTCACAGATAATTTGAAAGACATTAAAGTACCAGAAACACATTCTTCAGTTTCTCTTGACGTTGTTTCTATGTTCGATAATACTCCATTAGATTTGGCTTTGGATTGCATAGAGAAAAAATTAAATTTAAATCGTAACTCAACTAAAATATCGAAAAATGAGATTTTAATAGAAACTAGAACCGTTTTCAATAATACAGTGTTTTCATTTAACAATAACTTCTATAAACAAGTGTCAGGTTTCCGATGGGGTCTCCATTATCTCCCATTGTTTCAAATTTGCTGTTGGAAGATATGGAAGAGAGAGCATTAGAAAAATTAAAATTTACACCGATCTTATATAAACGCTATGTGGATGACGTATTCTTGATTATACTAACCAATAAAATTATAGATGTAGTAAACACTTTTAACAGTATAGATGATTCTATCCAGTTCACTTATGAAATTGAAA
>JAABKJ010004058.1:0-24903 GCA_011634705.1 Andricus grossulariae
ATCAACTGATATATTTCATATATAGAAGACTTAAATTTAAAACAGCAATTGTGGTTTTGATATTTTTGATTGATTTACAAATTTTTTAAATTTTAATTTCTCTTCAATTTCAAATTTTTTTCTTTCTTGACCAAGAAATTTTTTAAATTCACAATTCAACTATCTTGTTGAAAAGTCACCTTTGACTATAAATATTTCACATTTTTTGGTTAAAAATGAAACTTTTTGATTGGAAATGAATCTATTTAGGTTAAAAATAAACTCCTTCGTTGAAAATTCAACTTTTTTGTAGAAAATTCTTATTTTCTTCTGAAAAATTAAATAATTTGATAGAAAATTCAACTACTCACTTGAAAATTTATTTATTTTGTTGAAAATTCGTATTTTTTTATAGAAGTTCAATTTTTTAGTTAAAAATGCAACTGTTTGGTAGAAAACTAATCTGCTTTAGTTGAGTACAAAAATAGTTTGTTTTTTTTAATTCGTTTTAGTTGGTTAATTACAACTGTCTTTTATTTTAATTAAAAAACTTTGTTCACTAGGATCATATTTCACATATATAGAACACCAATATTTTAAACAAAAATGGTGATTTTCCATATTTTAGATTGATTTTTCAATTTTTTAAACTTTTTTTTTCAATTTGACTGACTTTTTCTTTGCCAACAAGTTTTTTTTTATTCAAAAGTCAACTATCTTAATGAAAATTCATCTTTTTGGTTTGAAAATGCATCCTTGACTGTAGATATTCCACATTTTTCGGTTAAAAATGAAACTTTTTCATCGGAAATGAATCTATCAGTACCAGCTGGACTGCCGACGCAAAAGGTTGTGCCTACAACGAGCGACCACAGTCTCGAGCCTTCCGAGAGTTTTGGTGTTGTGCAGAATTTCATACAGTTCTAAAAAATTAAATCCTTCTCTTGAAAAAATGCTCCTACCCGCTAAATTAACTCAAATTACTAATTGAAAACTGTCAAGGAGCCCAAGATATCTCCTCTATAATTAAAGACTACACTGAGAACACCGAAGGATTGATTACCAAATTTGAAAACATTTATCCTCTTTTGAATGAGCGAATAATCAAAACAAGGTTCACGAAAACAATAAAAAAACTCAAGAAAATTCAAAATTTATCTCCCAATCCAAATTCATCCCAAACGAATACCCAAGATGAAGACCTTGAGCATATCGATTCGGATGAAAACTCAGATGAAAAATAGTCTATGAATATTTTTCAATGGAATTTGAATGGGTTTCGCACCCACCATAAAGAGCTTCAAATAGTCATCAAGGAACATATTCCCACAATTATCGCTTTGCAAGAAACTTCCTTCAAAGATAACAACTGTGGGAACATTAAGGGCTATACGAAAGTAATTAAAAACAGAATCGGTGCTGGACTTGCAAGTTCAGGTGTAGCCACGTACATCTGAGATAATGCAGAAGCAACTGAAGTGCAGATACAAACTAATATAGAAGCAATAGCCGTTTAAATTACCATTCCGATGTCACTGCATTTGCAACATTTATTTACCCAATAGCTACGATTTTGAACAAATCGAAATCGAAAACTTAATTCAGCAGTTACCTACTCCCTGTTTACTACTTGGGGACTTTAATGCACGTAATTCTATTTGGGAAAATCAATCGAGCTGTTCCAGAGGAAGGAAGATCCTATGATCTTCTCTTCCCCAGACAAATAAATTTCAACTCCGATCAACAAAACAGATCCCCAAAATCAGTAAGAAAATTGATGGAGAATACCAGTAGAAAACTGTAATTCATATACCACACGTCCAGACCAACAAACCAAATTCAGATCCACCATGGACTCTAGAAATTCCAAAGGTTGAACTCAACCTATCTAACATGAAGAAAAATGAAACTTCAGAAAATCGATGGAATCAGCTCTAGAAGGAAATAGAAGAAAACAACTCAAAACGAAATTCATACGAGCGCAGAATTCAAGTTATCCAAAAAACTTACAATGGTTGCCTACAATCTGACAAGATAATTACAGCAATCCCTTCCACAAAAACATACAATGATTGCCTTCAAGCTATTCAAAAACGAAATTCATACGAGCGCAGAATCCAAGTTATCCAAAAAAACTTACAATGATTGCCTACAATCTGACAATAAAATTACAGCAATCCCTTCCATAAGAACTTACAATGAATGTCTACAATCTGACAAAAAAATTATAGCAATCCCTTCCATGAAAACCTTTCAAATAATGAAGCCACCTAATCATTACAGCATTGCTCACAGTTCCTTCAGTGCAATCGACCTCACTGTATGTAGCCTTCAAGTTGCTCATAAACTCGTGTGGGAAACACTGCCCGAATTACACGATAGTTACCACTGTCCTATCAAAATCTCAATTCCAGATATAGTTCCAGAACCAATTAACCTCTCTACATGGAATTTAAAGAGAGCTCATTGGGAACTCTTTCGAGAAATAATTGACCAAAAAATAAAACAAGCTCATAAACAACCGCTAATCTCCTCAACATCCGATTGACGAGTTAATTTTCGAATGTACCTCCTTAATCAATAAAGCAGCAGAAATCGCAATTGGAAAGACAACAAATAAATCAAGAAAATCTCACCCGTCATGGTGGGATGAAGCACACCAAAAATCAAGAGAAGGGAAGAACCATGCTTTCAACAAACTTCAAAAACAAAAAAACCCTGAAAAACAAAATCCAATTTTAAAAAATGAGAGCAACCGCTCGTCGTACTTATTCAGAGAACAGTCGAGAATCATGGATAGAATATTTATCATCCTTAAATAACCAAGCCTCAACAACTGCTATCTGGAACAAAGTTAAAAAAAATGTATGTTCAAAAACGACTTCAAGATTGACTGGCCTAAAAAAACATGATGGAGATATTGCCACAGACTCCACAGAGATGGCAAACGAAAATTTCAACCCGAATTTCAAGATATTCAAGGACGGTGAAGAATCAAAAACCACTTAAAGAATATCAGTCGAAAATGAAAACGATAATAATCCAGACATCAATAAAGATCTCACTATTGAAGAATTGAAATCCGCAATTGAAGAATCTAAAGGTAGAAGCCCTGGACCAGATGAAATTCCTTACGCCTTTTTCCAAAACCTACCTTCAGCAGGCATAGAGTACCTTCTATCGATATTCAATACCATGTGGAAGAATCAAACTTTCCCAGCTCTGTGGAAGGAAGCCATAGTCGCCCTGATCCCAAAGGCTGGAAAATAACATTCCCATCTAGCCCACTATCGTCAAATTTCTCTAAATTGCACACTGTGCAAACTTTTTAAAAAAATAGCAAACAATCATCCACGATGGACTCTTGAAGATAAAAAGTTTTTTGCCTCCCAACAAAGTGAATTCCGGCAAGAAAGATCTACTTTAGATCCTCTTATTAACCTCCAAACGAATATAAGCGAAGCCTTCAAAAATGAACAGCACCTTATTGCCGTCTGGAAATTTATTAGCCTGCATTACAAATTATATAAGTCAAAGATATATCCGAATTATGGTCAATGAAAAATTATCCGACAAATTTATTCTAGGGAACGGAGTCCCTCAAGCCTCAGTAATGAGTACAACCCTTTTTCTTGTCTTAATCAACGACGTCATACAAGAAATAGAAAAACCAGTGAATTCATCAATCTTTGCCAAAGACTTAACCATCTATTGCAAAGAAAAAAACCTAGAATCAATAATATCAACTCTTTAGAAGATACTAAATAAATTATGGAATTGGTCCCTTAAAAATGGATACGAATTTTCGCAAACTAAAACGGAATATATAATATTTATACGTGAAAAAATACCAGAAACAATACCAAGATTACAACTCGATCATCAGGTCATAAAAAAGTGAACCAAGTGAAATCACTAGGTTTAATCTGATCAAAAGCTAACTTGGAGACCACAAATTCCTAAACTAAAAGAAGAATGTAAACAAGAAATCTCTATCCTGAAAGTGCTTTCTCACAGAAATTGGGGCGCAGACCAAACCGTACTACTTCTCAGTTACAAAGCCGTCATCAGAGAAAAACTCGATTACGGATCAATCATTTACAAATCAGCTAAACTAGGAACCCTAGCCCTACTCGACCCTATTCATAATTTTGGAATCAAAATCTCGTGTGGAGCCTTCAACATTGTCTGTATACCCAGATAACCCATCCCATGATCTTCTTTTCCACAGACAAATAAATTTCAACCCTGATCAACAAAACAGATCCCCAAAATCCGTAAGAAAATTGATAGAAGAATACCAGTCAGAAACTGTGTTTCATATACCACCCGCCCTGACCAACGAACTAAATCTAGATCCACCATGGACTCTAGAAATTCCAAAGGTTGAACTCAACCTATCCAACATAAAGAAAAATGAAACCTCAGAAAATCGATGGAATCAGCTCTACAAGGAAATAGAAGAAAAATACAGCAACTCTACACATATCTTCACCGACGGATCAAAAACGGAATCAGCAGCAGGTTGTTCTATTTAGTCAGCCTCTAAAGAATTCTACTTCGGCCTTCCCAAACAATACAGCGTCTTCTCAGCCGGAATATTTGCACTAATGAAAGCATACGAACTATGCAAAAAGTCAGTTCATAATAATTTCGTAATCTTCAGTTACTTTCTAGGCAGCCTTCAAGCTATTCAAAAACGAAATTCATACAACAACAGAATCCAAGTTATCCACAAAAATGACAATGATTGCCTACCATCTGACAAGAAAATTACAGCAATCCCTTGCATGTAAACTTACAATGATTCACTATAATCTGACTAGAAAATTACAGCAATCCCTTCCACAAAAACATACAAAGATTGCCTGCAAGCTATTCAAAAACGAAATTCATACGACAGCAGAATCCAAGTTATCCAAAAAAACTTACAATGATTGTCTACAATCTGACAAGAAAATTACAGCACTCCCTTGCATAAAAACTTACAATGATTGACTATAATCTGACAAGAAAATTACAGCAATCCCTTCCACAAAAACATACAATGCTTGCCTTCAAGCTATTCAAAGACGAAATTTAAACGACAGCAGGATCCAAGTTATCCAAAAAACTTACAATGATTGTCTACAATCTGACAAAAAAATTACAGCACTCCCTTCAATAAAAACTTACAATGATTGCCTAGAATCTGACAAGAAAATTACACCAATCCCTTCCACTAAAACATACAATGATTGCTTTCAGGCTATTCAAAAACGAAATTCATACGTTATCAGAATCCAAGTTATCCAAAAAACTTACGATGATTGCCTACAATCTGACAAGAAAATTACAGCAATCCCTTCCACAAAAGCATACAATGATTGCCTTCAAGCTATTCAAAAAAATTCAGAATTAGATTAAAGTTACCCATCTCACTGCAAGAAATTCTTGGACAACCTACGCAAATCGAAAAAACAATTAAGTATCTCGAAGAAACAAACTTTTTCAGCTTAATATAGTTAATTAGGCAATTATTGAACCTAAAAATGAAATATTATATCTTATGTCTTAATTTCTCTTCTCTTGATAATGTTATGAGTGATTTTATTTTATTTTTTTATCAAGCAGACTAATAGATTTTCATACGGATAAGACTTATCTTTCGTCGCTAATGACCTAGATGTAGATGCGATGTTAAACGAACCTGATTAAAAAAAAAGAATCTATTCAAATTAAAAATTAATTTTTCCGTTAAACATTCAACTGTTTTGCTTAAAATTCTCATTTTTTGATAGAAATTCAATTTTTTAGTTGTAATTGCAACTGTTTGGTTGAAAAATAATTTGGTTTGGTTGTGTACTCAAATATTTTCCTGAGAAGTATTTTTTTTGTTTGTTAATTCCAACGGTTTTTTATTTTTAATTAAAAACCTTTTTCAGTGAAATGTCATCTAATATATTTTATACATATAGAAGACCGATATTTTTAACAGCAATGGTGATTTCTGATATTTTAGATTGATTTTTCAATCAATTTTTTTTCAATTTCATTACAGATTTTTTTCTTTCTTGGCTTTTTTTAATTCAAAATTCAACTATCTTGTTGAAAATTCATCTTTTTGGTTTGAAAATTAATCTTTTACTCTAAATATTGCGTTAAAAATTTAACTGTTTTGTAGAAAATTCTTATTTTGGCCTGAAAAATTAAAAAATTTGGTAGAAAATTTTACTACTTGGTTGAAAATTTATTTATTTTGTTGAAAATTCGTATTTTTTTATTGAAAAAATCATTTTCTTAGTTAAAAATGCAACTGTTTGGCTGAAAAAAAATCTGTTTCAGTTGGGCACTCAAATGTTTTGTTGAAATATCAACTTTAATATTTTACACATATAGGAAACAAATAGTTCAAACAGCAAAGTTGATTTTTTATATTTTAGGTTGATTTTTCAATTTTTGAAACTTCTTTTTTTAATTGGATTAAAAATTTTTTTTCTTGGCTAAGAAGTTTTTTTTTTATTTCAAAATGTAACTATCTTGTTAAAAATCTATCTTCATGGTTTGAAAACTCATCTTTTACCGTGAATATTTCAAATTTTTTGTCAAAAATGAAACCTTTTGGCGGAAATGAATATATTTAGGTTAAAAATAAACTTCTTTGTTAAAAATTCAACTGTTTTGTAGAAAATTCTTATTTTTGCCTTAACAATTAAACAATTTGATAGAAAAATCAACTACTTCGTTGAAAATTTATTTATCCTAAACAGAAATTGTGATTTTCTATATTTTAGATTAATTTTTCAAATTTTAAAACTTTTTATTTCAATTTGACCGACATGTTTTTTTGTTTGTTTTTTTTTTACTAGGAAGTTTTGTTTTATTAATGACTCAACCATCCTGTTGAAAATTCATTCAAATTCATTCATTCACTAAAATATTTTCTTTCAAATTATAATTTGTTGGTTAATTCCAAATGTTTTTTATTTTAAATTGAAAACTTTTTTGGGTGAAATATCAACTAATATATTTTATATATATAGAAGATCAATATTTTGAACAGCTATGGTGATTTCTGATATTTAAGATTGATTTTTCAATTATTTTTTTTTCAATTTCATTAAAAAAGTTTTTCTTTCTTGACTTTTTTTTAATTCAATATTCAACTATCTTGTTAAAAATTCATCTTTTTGGTTTGAAAATTTATCTTCTACTGCAAATATTTTGAATATTAAATATTTTCAAATGAATATTTTTAATAAATATTTTTAGGTAAATATCTTTTGGTCAAAAATGAAACTTTTTAATAGGAAATCATTCTATTTAGGTTAAAAATGAACTTTTTTGCTAAAAATTTGACGATTTTGTAGGAAATTCTTATTTTTCCTGAAAAATTAAACAATTTGGTAAAAATTAAATTACTTGGTTGAAAATTTATTTATTTTATTAAAAATTCGTATTATCATACAAAAAAAAATTTCTTAGCTAAAAGTGCAACTGTTCAGTTGAAAAATAATCTGGTTGAGTTGAGTACTCAAATATTTTGTTGAAATATCAACTTTTATACTTTACATTTTTAAAGCACCAATATTTTGAACAGCAAAGGTGATTTTTTTAATATTTTAGGTTGATTTTTTAATTTTTTTAAATTTGATGACATTTTTTTTCTTGACTAAGAAGCTTTTTTTAATTCAAAATTCAACTATCTTGTTGAAAATCCATCTTTTTGTTCAGAAAACTTATCTTTTACGGTGAATATTTCAAATGTTTTGTTAAAAATTAAACTCTTTGATCGAAAATGAATCTATTTAATTTCAAAATAAAATTCTTCGTTTAAAATTCAACTATTTTGTAGGAAATTCGCTTTTAAAAATTTGGAAAGCTGAAAAATAGCCAAATATTTTTGATTGATTTGTTATTCAAGTTTGTTTCAACAATTACCAAATATTATCGATTGATAGAAAGAAGTCATTGCTAAATAATTGGCTGGTAATTACGAGACGAAACCAGAATTTTATTTATAGATACATAAAATAATACAAATTAGTTTAAACAATTGATTATTGTTTATAACTATCTTCTTTTAGATAATTGCTAGAAAGTTGCGGTTCTTTCTAAAATATTCAACTTTGATTTGCCTTTTTAGTTGAGAACAAATAATAAATAAAATTGAGAGAGAATCATATTTCCAACATTCTCTTTCTTTTTGGTAAATATATTTTTCTGAAATAAACAGATATTCGAAATATTCTTCAAATTTTCTATCTGCATCACATTGAATTCAAATTTTCCTTGAAGTAGCTACTGAGAGCCTCTTTGTTGAAATTAGTATTAATATTTATTGTCTGTTTCTAACTTGCAATAATTATTAACTCACTTTGTTTAAAGAATTATGTTTGTTAAATTTTAATAATTATTAGCAAACTCTAAGTGAAAAATGGACAAAAAGTGAATATTTCAGACTAAACCGCAAATTTCTAACATTATTCAAAGATAATATTAGTTAAAATAATAATAAATTGTTTAAACAAGTAATTGTGTTAACCTTAATTAATTATTTCATAATATTACCGAATTTGAAAATTCCCGACAGAAAATTGCCGAATTATAAAATATCCGAAATAGAAACTTCCCCAAATTAAACAATTGAAAATGTTTCGATTATAGATATTATTTATTGATTAAAAATACAATGATCAAATAGCTTTATCACAAAAAATATTTCTAATGCATAAAGTTTCTAAAATTATTACTTGAATTTAAAATAATATTGATTGAAAAAAATAAATATATTTCTGGATGAAAATTTTTTGCAATCATTGTTATTTTAAATTCAAAAGATCATTTTAGAAACCGTAAACAATAAAAATAATTTTCTTCCCATAAAAATATTTGATTATTATTTTTTTAATGAATAAAATTTTTCCAATTCGGTAAGATTATAAACTGTTCAGGAATTTTACAATTCGGGGATTTTATTATTCAAGAATTTTCCAATTCGGGAAATCGAATGTTTCAATGTATTTGTCAGGATAAGAGAAGGTCACTTGTTTCAATGAAGATAAAAAGAATAATTTTTAAACCATTATTACAGATATTACTAAATAAAAATTTTTACTATTCTTGTTTCCTATTATCAAAAATATAATCAGTTTTAAAATCCATTATTCACCAAATTTATAAATATTAGATTTTCAAAATTGAATGATATAATTATTAATAATTTCGAATTGAAAGCATTCGAAATTAAGGATGAAACATATTAAACGATTTGAAATTGAAAACATTCCAACTCGAACAATTTTACATTAGGTAAAATTTTTAAAAAAGGATAAATATTTCGAATGGAATTTCAAAATTTAACAAATTTATTTTAAATTGAAAAAACGCGAAATTGAATAATTTCAAAACAAAATTTCGAAAATAGGACAATTTCAAAACTTTAAAACTGTAATATTTTCAGATCAGAATGTTAAAAATCAAATCATCACATTTAATAATTTGAAATTGAAAACTAAATTGAATATTTCAAAGTCAAAGCTTCTGAAATGCTAGAATTTCAAATTGTTGTTGAATAAAAAAATTATTATTTGACATTGAAATTGATTAGATAAATTTTCCTAAGATTAAAAAATCAATTCATCGTCATTTTCACTATTCAAAATGGACAAATTTTGAATTGTAAACTTTTAAATGTGAATGACTCTACAAAAAATTCCGAAATACACAGAAATTTTATGTGCCAAAATATTAAAAATGAAAATGTCTACTACCGTATGTTGGAAAATAAACAAATACAAACTTGATTTGAAACTGAAGAAAATTGTAGTCACCAAGAATTCTAATAATAAAAGTCTTTTTTGTACTCGAACCCTTTAAAATTTTAATTATCGTAAGTAAATTAAATCGTTTCAAAATCAAAAATGTTCAAATTGTTAATAATATTTTTAACCATTCAACCATTCTAATTTTAATTGCAAAGTCAACTCGAAATTGTAACCATTAAACAAAAAATTTAGACAGACCTATTTTTATCTAGTTTAAAAATGTCCATAAAACTTTAATATAAAATTTTTCAATTTATTATAATTTACTTGTTTAATTGTCCTGAATTTTTCAATATTTGAATTCAATGAAATAATTTAAAGATTATTATTATGAATTATACAATCTGAGATGTAATTTAACTACACTTTCTGATTCTAATACTATTCAACTATTCCTCTTTAATAAAAACTGTAAATTAGTTCGTAAAATTATTTGAAAATAATTGAATTATATTGATTTATTGCATATTAATATATTGATATTAATAATACTTTAGATTTACATAATAGAATCAATTTTTCAATTAAAAGTCAAATAATTCAATTATCTTAAGACACAGGAATTATAAACGAACAATTATGGCTGACCAACCCCAGGATAATCTACTTGAATTCAAGCACCATTTGCTTTTATAATTTTCCATTTCCATTCATGGAGGCAAAAAATTCAATCTTCACTTTTCTTTTTGGTTATGGAATCATCTTTTCCGTCGAAAATTTGAACATTATGTTGAAATTTCGTTTCAATTTTGGTTGAAAATTAATTTTTGAAAATGAAAATTTAACTATTTCATTTCTAGTTGAAAGTGTATCCTTTTTAGGTAAAAACTCAACTATTTCATGAAAAATTTATCATTGTGTTTTCTTCAAACTTCGTTTTTTTGTGGCACAAAATTATTGTTTTTGGTTACAAATTCATCTTTTTTAGATAAAATTGCAACTATTTGGTTGAAAGTTCATCTGTTTCGGTCGAGAATTCCACCATTTTGTCGAAAAAAATAATATATTGATATTAATAATATTTTACATTTACATATAAGAATTAATTTTTTAATTAAAAGTCAATTAATTCAATTATCATGAGACACAGGAATTTGAAATGAAGCAATTATGGCTGGCCAAAACTAGTATAATCTACTTGAATTCAAGTACCTTTTGCTTTCATAATTTTCCATTTCCATTCATGGAGGCAAAAAATTCAATCTTCACTTGTCTAGTAGAAAATTCACAACTACGGTCGCTGCACAGGTGCAGCAGACGAATAAAGCTTTAAAAATCCTTTTTCTCGAGCTGCAATAATGACATAAACCCATGATCGACGAGATACCTCTCGACTCTTCAAGCTAATATAATTTAAAAGGGAAATTTTTTTGAATAAAATTTCAATCACTGAATCACTTTGCAAAGAAAAATTACCATAATTATAAAAATGTACACTTGACAAAAATTAATAACATTGTAAAACTTCTGGGTAAAATCCTTCCTACTTTTGAATTGAATAATTTTTTCTTTTAAACATGGTAATCAGCACCTGTTTTGGATGCTGAAACTACGTTTTATACTTTGCCTGTTTCGTTGGGTCCCAAAAAAACCCCATACGTGAAAAAATATATTTTTAATTTTTGTTAAGTGTAATTTTTCTATAATTATGTTTACTTTTTTTCAAATTGATCCAGTAATTTAAATTTAAATTAATAAAATTTTCCTTTTAAATTATTTCAGTTTAAAGAGTCAAGAGGAATCTCGTCGATCATGGGTTTAAGTTTAAGTTTAAGATTAAGTTTAAGCTCGAGAACAAGGATTGTTATAGTTTTTATTCGAAGTGAAGATTGATTTCTTTGCCTCCATGAATGGAAATGGAAAATTATATTTCGTCGTCTCGCTCTTCTAGATCATTATACGTAGTCATACTTGAGCTGCTCGATCTGATCACAGTTTTAAAGCTATATTTAAAAGGAAAAACTTTTTGCCGCGCCCACCTACCTAAGTAGCGCTGCGCACTTCCGACTTCATTATATTCGTCTGTGCAGATCTAAACACATCGTTTTTCATTAATTATTTCAGTTTTTCATGACAAAAAGTGAAGTTTCTTCTTGAATAATGTCAGAATCAAAAATTAGAATCCCTGATGAAGAAAGAAGTTGGAAAAGGTATAGAAGTAGATCCAGGCTGAAGGACCAAGACTCTCCTAAAAGAAATTCTGAAGAAGAGCTTAGGAAGGCACGTGGGAGCCGTTCCGATAGTTTATCCTCCTCCTCGGCGGATACTGATTTATACAAAAGGCGATATTCTAGAAGGTATTCGCCCAGAGATCGTGAGTAGTTATTCTGATCGATCTAAAAGCCATTCGCCCGAATATTCTTCTCGAGACAAAAGTCGAGAGTCCAGTCTTTCTGATCGATCTAAAAGCCCAGATCGTGGTTGTCATGTCTCAGGGGACGCAACACATGGGAATGGTAAGACAAAGACTCACAATCCTGATCGTTATCTGCGAGATGCGACGGATCCAAAAGATCAAAAATACCCTAATCGTTATTTGCGAGATCCGACGGGTTCAAAAGATCGTAACCGTGATCGTCATCTGCGAGATGCGACAGGTTCAAAAGATCATAACCGTGATTGTCATCTGCGAGATGCGACGCTATCAAAAAACCATGACCGGGATCGTCAAGGGCGAGATCCGGAAAATACAAACAAATCAAAGAACGATCGTTATTTTTATCCTGATCGTGACCCGAGAGGTGCGACGGATTATTTTCCAAGTGAAATCTCTAACGATACCGATCATGAGCGCCGTTCGTCCTCACCATCCTTGCTAAAAAAAGGATTTCGTTGAAGGTGATGTTCAATTAAGTTAATCTACTTTAAAAATTCTTGGAGATAATTTTCCAGAGAAAAAAGTCCTTTTCGATAAGGTTCACAACGTCTTGATCGAAAAATGGTCTCATATTTTGCAAAATGGATCCACTAAGGAAGCAATGGAGGAATCAATAAGAAAGTATCCTTTGCCTAAAGAGTTTAAGGCGACTCATCCACCAATAATAACTGCAGAAATCAGGCAAAGATTGACCGAGTATAATTTGAAGAAGGACAGTTTTCAAGTAGCTTCTCAGGAAAAATTAGGAACAGTCATTTATGCTGTTGGTTTGGCCTTAACATCATTATTTAATGACGGTGGTAATAAGAATGATGATTGTATTTCTTTCCTGAGTGATGCAGGAAGAATGTTAGCAGACGTGCATTACCGGATGTCCATGACGAGAAGGACGTTTATAACCCCTGTCGTAAACCAACTCGTGAAGGAAATTTCGGATGGAATTCCTATATCCGACAATATGTTGTTTGGCGAGAATCTTCATGATAGGATGAAAGCTGCCAAGGAAATTGAGAAACAGAGTAAAGAGTTGACGAAACCAGCAAGTCTTTCTACTAAAGGTGGAAAATCATTCCCAAAGCCTCAACAGAAGACACCTTATTCACGTCCAAGCCAGACATCGTCAAACTTCAGAGGCCCGTTCAGAAGAAGTTACAGCAACTACAGGGGTCGCTGGGACGGATCGAAGAGCAACCGGACCCAATCGCAGAGACCATTCCGTCGCCGTTATCAGAGGTAAATAGACCATCTGGTAGACTAAGGTTTTTTGAGCATACATGGTTACAATTGACAGATGACAGTTTTATTATCCAATACATAAGGGGCTATAAAATTCCTTTTATTGAAGAATTTATTCAAAAGAATAGACCTATTACACCTACTTTCACAAAATCTGAATTTTAAGACTGCTTACTTGCAATAAAAGACCTTATTAAAAAGTATAGTACAAGAGAATGCCAATAATGTGAGGGTGAATTTATTTCAGCATATTTTTTGGTCGATATGCCAAATGGGCAAAAAAGGTTCATTTCGAATTTAAAGAAGTTAAATTTTTTTCATACAAGCCCCCCACTTCAAGCTAGAAGACCTTGTAACAGCAATCTGGTTAATAACACGGGGTTGTTATATGTCCTCTATTGACCTAAAGGATGCATATTTTTTAGTTCATATTGCGGAAGAATTTATAAAAATTTGTCGTTTTGAGTTTAACGAAAAGTTGTACGAATTCAACTGCTTACCGTTTGGTCTCTGTACAGCTCCATATGTTTTTACAAAGTTATTAAAACCGGTTACACAAATATTAAGAAGGGAAGGCTTCTTATCAGTAATTTATTTAGACGATAACTTACTAATAGAAAAATCCAAAATGTTGTGTCGTTTAAATGTACTGCGAACTAGAGAGTTATTGGAGTCTCTTGGTTGCATATTCAATCATGAGAAATCTAAGTTAGAACCCTCCAAGAGGTGTAAGTTTTTAGGTTTTAATTTGGACAGTTTAAGATTCATAGTAGAGTTACCAGAGGATGAAAAGCAAAATATTTTAAAATTGACACAGCAGTTTAAATCAAAATCAAAGTGTCATATAAGAGACTTGGCCCAGTGTATCGGAGTTTTAATTTCAGCATGTCCCGGTGTCAAATATGGGTGGCTCTATACAAAGTTGATGGAACGTCAAAAATTTCTAGCATTGGAAAAATCCAATGGGGATTTTGAAGCGTGGATTAATATTTCAGATGATGTAAGGATTGAATTAAATTGGTGGAGTAACAATATATTAACAGTAGATAGCCCCATCCGCACTTCAGGTTATCGTTTAGAAATTTTTTCAGACTCTTCATTAACTGGTTGGGGTGCTTATTGCAAAGGCAAAGAAGGCACATGGTTGGTGGAGTATAGTATACAGAAGATACCACATCAATTTGCTAGAATTAAAAGCGGTCTTTAATAGCTTGAGATGCTTTGCAAAGGATTATAGGTCATGTCAAATTTTACTTCGCGTAGACAATAGAACAGCGATTTGCTATGTTAATCGCATGGGTGGGGTGCAATATCCAAAATTAAATAGCATAGCCAGATTGATATGGCAATGGCGTGAGGAAAGAAATTTATGGATTTTTGCATCTTATATAAAATCTAAATATAATTTTATCGCGGATACAGAATCGCGTATTCTGCGACAAGAAACCGAATGGGAGTTAAACGATAAGTTTTTTCAACGGATGACAAACCATTTCAGAAATTTTGATATTGACTTGTTTGCCACGAACATTAATAAAGATGCGACCGCTTTATTTTCTGGTGTAGGGATCCAGAAACGATGACGATTGATGCTTTTACGGTAGCCTGGTCAATTTTCAATTTTCACGCTTTTCCCCCAGTTTCATTGATTTTGAGGGTTTCAAGAAAAGTCAAGTCTGGTACTCACTATTTTTGGATTTGATAATAGTAAAACCTCTTTATTTGGTTCCTCAAGTAGATTTACTTTTGTGGCCTTCCAGGAGAAACCATCCTCTGGACTGCAATCTTACCCTGGTGACAGAGAGATTATCCGGGAAGCGTTTCGCAGGCGAGGAGTTCCAGAGTTGGCGATAAAAATAATAGTTCGCTCATTATCCTCGTCAACGATTAGGCAATATGAAAAGCCTCTGAAATTGTGGTGAAAATATTGCAATGATAATAGGGTTTCGATATTTGAAGCAAGCACCTTGGAAGTAATAGATTTTCTAATGCAAGTATTTGAAAATATATGATGCTATGGCACTTTAAATTCGTACAGGTCAGCTGTTTCACTGATTTTAGTTTCGGACATCGGGTCTGATCCTTTAATGAAGCGATTTTTTAAACGTTTTGCTATCGAGAAACCACAAACACCAAGGTATAATCTTACTTGGGATCCGCACACTGTTCTGCACTGTTAGAAAAATCTGTACTAGATTTAGTATACATGTAATGGAAGCAAGAATGCACAACATGAAAGTACATTTAGTATACCAGCATACAGTAAATTTAGTATATACATATACTGAATTTAGTATGCACGTACATGAAGTTTAGAATAGGCGTATACTAAATTCAGTATATATGTATAAGAAATTTAGTATACGCATAACTAAAGTCAGTATATACGTTCCGTTCCGAGAGGGTTCCGTCTTCATCATCTGTAAACATGGTGAGTTAAAAAATGAAATTAAAGAACAAAGTTTTAATTTTCAAATAATCATATTTTTAAGCTACATTTACGTTAATGAATTGAACAGACCTTTTAAAGGAAAGACTTCGCATATCCTCGCAGAAAGAAGCCGAACCTTTTAGCATTTTGCAAAGAACTGAAACAAATGCCACCGGCCACGTTGCCCAACTCGCGTAAATCAAAACGCGCCTGCGCAGCTAAATATCGTAAACACGTATATGAATTTTAGTATAAAGAAACTATGAAATTCATATACGTGGGAGAAACTTTCTGTATACTTAATAAATTTAGTATACATATAACCGAGCATATAACTTCATCAAAGAAATTTAGTATACACAAGTATACTAAAATTACGAAGTGTTATGAATTTAGTAAACATAGGAAATTTAATATGCCCATGTATACTAATATTGCAAACATTTCTAACAGTGCATAGCATCTGATATTGTATCATATTGTATCATACTGTATGTATCAATGTATTGTATGTATTAATATTATAGGTCAATCTATTTGTCTCAAATCAACATAACTTTTCCATTCTCGCATCAACTTTAAATTATAAGAGTTAGAAAATTTTTTAGTATAGAAACCGATATTTATTATAATATAAATGACCATAACTTCCCCATTCTTTATTAAAATGTATCAACATTATAGGCCCATCGATTCGTCTTGAACCAAGACTTCTTTTATATTCTTGCATCAACTTAGAATTATGTTATTGAAAAAATTGTCGCTATAAAAAGCCGATTTTTAAAATATTATAAAGTGCTAAAAAAATGCAGTCCATATTTAAAAAAATCCTTCGGTCAGTTTCAAGATATCAGTGGTGAAAATAAGCCATTTATATTTCATCAACTTATCTGCCAACGTTTTCAGGTTATCGTGTTCACAAAAAAGTGTGACATCCATACATCCGCGCATGCACATACACACACACACACATTTATATAAATATATATATATCCGGACAATTGTTCAGAACAT
The DNA here is from genome assembly GCA_011634705.1 of Andricus grossulariae. NCBI lineage: Eukaryota > Metazoa > Arthropoda > Insecta > Hymenoptera > Cynipidae > Andricus > Andricus grossulariae. The sequence continues at coordinate 16,844 of JAABKJ010004058.1, forward strand.
TGTATTAGACATTTTTAAATTGAGGAGCGTTTAATTAAATGATTTTGAAAATTTAAAAAAATGTTACCGTTACAAAGCTTCCTCTACGAGGAAGCAAAATATATTTTATATTAAAATTATCAAAGGATTCATTAATTGAAATAATAATTAAATTTAAAGACATAAATTGAAAAGATATCATTTACAAATTTTATTTTTAACTGAAACGATATCTTTATTTTTTCAAATTCTTTTAGAGAACTATAAAAAATTAAATAAAAACTATGTATTCTTACAAAAAATATGGAATTATTCATCTTGAACTGGAACGATACCTTTATTTTTTTTTAATCTCTCGTTGAAATTAAGAAAATGAAATGAAAACTATGTATTTCAATAAGAAATATGGAACATATCATCTTAAACTGAAACGATATCTTTTAATTTGAAAAATTCTTTCGTAAAAATATAAAAATTTAAATAAAAACTATGTATTTTATTAAAAATATAGAACATTTCATTTTAAACTGAAACGATAACTTCATTTTTTTTAATTCTTTCGTAGAACTATGAAAAATTAAATAAAAACTATGTATCTTAATAAAAAATATGCAATAATTTATCTTGAGCTGAACAGATATCATCATTTTTTTTTAATCTTTCATAGAAATTAAAAAAAAAATCAAATGAAAACTATGCTTTTATTAAAAAATACGAAACATATTATCTCAAACTGAAACGATATCTTTATTCAAAGAAATTCTTTCGTATAAATATTAAAAATTGAATAAAAACTATTTATTTCAATGAAAATATTAAAAATTTTATTTTAAACTGAAACGTTATGTTTATTTTTTTGCATTCCTTCGTAGAAATATGAAAAATTATATAAAAACTAAGTAATTTAATTTTAAAAATCGAATATTTTATCTTAAACTAAAAGGATATCTTCATTTTTCAAATTCTTTCGTAGAAATATAAAAAATCAAATAAAAACTATACCTTCCTGAATTATTTCTTAAAATTTACCTATAATTTCAATTAATTATTCTCTCGAATAATTAATTAATTAGTTTATTCATATATAATAATATTAATTAATAATTTGTTATTATATTGGGTTACTGTTGTTGATAAATTATTTATTTATACCAAAATAGGATATAGTTCTTATTTCAATTTCCTTCCCCATTAAATCAATTCTTCACCCCAATATAAAATTAAAATATCTGTTATTCAATTTCAATTTCTAATTAAATTTTATATTTCATTACAGTAATTTTGTTTGTGAAATATAAATTCACAATGTTATTATCTATAAATATGTACCCAATTTTGCACAGTTTTTTTTGTGACTGTATGTGATAAAAATATATGTTATTTGTTTTTCCAACCTTTTTTTTCAAAATTATTTTTGCAAAAATACTTTACATAATTTTTACAGGCAAATTTGGAATTTAATAATATAATTTAGTATAATTATAAGTTTAATTTTTTTTCTGGAATTAAAAAATAATTTAAACTCATTTTTTCCATGTTACATGTAGCATTTCCATGTTGAATCGTCTGAAGAATTTCAGTTGTTGTTAGTAAATTTGATGCAAATTCTAGTATCCGTTCTTTAAGGTGTTGAAAGAAAAACACCAAAATAATTTTGAAAAAAACCAAAAAGTTAGAAGATATTTAAAATTGAATATTTTGGTCCCTTCTTTCTTCAACTTTCATAACTTTGGTGATTTTAATTATTGTATGGTCTATTTCTTTTAATTATTCGAAATGGGACGCAGTTTTGAAGAAAAAAAATTTAAACAAAAAAAATTCAAAAACTTCTTGGATTCTTAAAAAACTATTTTTGAAACTGAATTTCTAAAAAAACCCTCTTTTTATTTTCTTTATTTTTTTATTAATAGGCCCAATCGGGCCTCGCCGCTAAATTAGGCGATCCGGCCGGAATTACTTATATGAAAATATCGCGCTTCCTATTAGCTTATACACAGAGAAAACTTTTTCGAATTATGACTCTTCATCTTTACTCCATAATTTCTAATAGTGTACTAAACATAATAATTTTTTTCAAACATTACTCACTTAAAGAAATTCAATTTAGATTACATGAGATTGAAAATATTTTATATAAATCTCTTTAAACAATTTTCAAGCCTTTATAATATCATACGTCTTTTATATCATGTTTTTGTATACAAATATTACTTACATATTTTTTCATGTTATTTAATTAATTGACTTTATTTCTATCTGACTTGAAACATTTTACATGGGATGTTTGAACTCGTTGTATAGGTATGTTCTTATTGATTTTTTTAAATAAGTTGACTTTTTCAAATGTTTTTATTCTGGTGTTTAACAAAATTTGTCGTAACAATAAAATGCTCACCATATTAGAGTGTTTTTTTTTATTTACAAATGCAATGCATTGGATTACTCAAAATTGTCACTTAACTAAACTTTCTTTACTTGATTATATTCTTTACTTTTTTGTGTGTTAAACGATTTGTTGTTTTTTGTGTTTTTTCAGAATTTGACTATAATAAATTTATTGAAGAGATTCCTCGGCGCACGTCACATATTATTATACATTTAATTTCAATAGAAAGTATAACTAAACTGATACTCAATTAAATTGTTTTTTTTACATTTTAATAATAGTTCAAATGCATCCCATATTAGATGGTAATTATTATTTTTGTGAATAATAAAGTCAAAATAATAGTAACCTAAAGCTTAATTCAGTAAGACTATGTAATTTTTAACGGACAGAAAAATTAAACGTATTTTAATTTCAATATAACCTATATTGGATAATGATTAATTTTAATGAATAATATATTTAAAATATGTAATTTCAAGTTTCATTCTATAAGACTGTACAATGTTAACTATTAAATCATTTAAAATATATTTTCAAAATCGTTGAAAAATTATTTTCACATCATTTTACCTTGCTTTGAAAAGTAGAATATAATCAGATTTGTATGAAAATAACTTGAAAAATGAACATAATTTATTTCATGAACAAATTAAATAAGGTATGATCAATAATGAGAACAAACATGTGAAATCTATCTGAAATACTACCCTCGAAAGAGAGGGTTTATAAACGCCGTCAAATATTGCGTTGCAACACCATTACAAAAAAAATATATTCTTCAATTATGGATAGTAAAAAGTGTCACATGCGAATGTTTTGAAATCAACAGGCATCGCCAAATATAGTATTCATAACTTTAAAAATTACATACCATCACATTGAATAACAAATTACAGAAAAATAAGCTACTATTAATTAATGAAATATTTTTATCATTACTACATTATGATGTTTAGATTGTGCGATTTTCTCTATAAAACAGTTGAATTTTCAAGAAGAAAGTTCATTTTCAATCCAAACAGATTAATTTTTGTGAATAAGAGGAGTCGAATTTTCCAGAAAATAAATTAATTTTTAATAACATAGTTACATTTTGAACCAAACAAATGAATTTTCTGCACAAAAATACGAATTTGCAACACAGTACATGAATTTTCTACTAAAAAGGATAAATTTTTTAACAAAAAATAAAATAGTTAAACTTTCATTCCAACTAAGTAATTAATAAACAACAAAATACTTGAACTTTCGACCAGATACTTGCATTTTGTATAAGATAATTCGATTTTCGTTAAAAAATTCGAATCTTGTAATGAACATTTAAATTTTCAACAAAAAATGTCATTTTCATTTCATACAGATTAACTTTTTGGAAGGGGAAAATCATTAATATTTCCCGCTCTAAAATCGAATGATTAAATTCATGATAATGTTTTAATCTTTTTAAAAATCTACCTAAAATCTTTGATAATGAGAGTCTTTCTAAAATATTTTAAATCTAATTGAAATCTTTGCGGAATACTTAAAATATTTGGTAAATCATTGCAATCTATTTGAAATCATTGCGAAATATTTTTAATCTTTGTCAAATCTTTGAAATGTCTGTGAAATTATTCAAATCTTTGTGAAATATTTGAAATATTCTCAAAATATTTGGTAATATTAGCGAAATTATTGAAATGTTTGAAAAATCATTGAAATTTTTGTGAAATTCTTGAGTAATCATTGAAATCTGTATGTAACTTTGAAATCTTTTGAATCTTTAGGAAATCATTATAATCTTTGTGAAATATTTTTGAAATCTCCTGAAATCTTTCCGAAATATTTTATATACTTGATAATATTTGTGAAATTACTAAAATCTTTGTAAAGTATTTGAGAAATCATTGAAATCTTTGTGAGAGCTTTGAAAATTTTTACGAATTGATAAAAATATTTGGTAATATTTATAATATTATTGAAATCGTTGTAAAATCTTTTTGAAATCATTGTTATACGCGACTTACATAGGGAGAGATTCTTTTAATATTAATTGTGAAAACCCTCTCACGTAGGACGTTTATTCATTCGGTGGACAACCATTTTAGATATTAGACCCTTTAGACTTCAAAGATTAGGAGAGAAAGAGAGAAAAGAGAGAGAAACCGATACGCCGCGCGCACAGCGTCATGGAAACTCAAGCGCGCGCATCTCCCTCCACTCTATCCTTCCCACTCCGGTCAACTCCCACGCGGCACCGCGGGTTGCAAAAGGCGCAATCCGCCACGGAAGAGCAAAACGATCAGTGCTGAATTTCCTGCTCTGATCTTAAGACTAACGGCTGGACTTCCCGCTCGGGCCAGGCGAACCAAAAGGCAATCCATACACACTCTCACCGACTCTCTCTCTCCCCAGGCTGGATCTGCCGCTTTGGGAAACTGAACACCGCTGCCAGACAACGCACACAAACGCGCCCCCTTGCTGTCGGAATTCGAACTAACGAACCGAATAAATGTCTCCTACATACTTACACAAAATGGTAAACATTTTCGTCTTCTATACCTAAACACGAGGGTAATCTTTTTAATACCTACAATTATTTGTTCCTCTATCTATTTTTCCTCCTTTGACGGGTCGGCTGGCATACCAGCTAACTTGTTACCGCTGATACGGCTGGCATACCAGTGGCACTCGGCTGGATCCCAAACCTCAATCATCGTATATATTTATTTGTTTTTACTCCGGACAATAACGGAACAATGCAAGAAAAAGTGTAAGCCAAAGCCGTGGATTCACCACTGAATTGCGCGCCAGAATTGAGCCGACGGAGGCCAACGGAAAATACCGGGAGTAATGCAGAAATTCGCAGCCTGAAACCTCGGCTGCCACCAATCTTCGAGTACACACGTATGGACATGGGCCGAACCGATCCTCAGGAGCAACAAGGACAGACAAAGCAATACGAACTTTCTACACAACAGTTGAAGTTTGAACCCAGAAATGTGATTTTTCAAGACAAAAGTTATTTTCAAGCAAAGCTAATTAATGTATAACTAAAATGAGACGGGGTTTTCAAAAGTATCAAAAATGAAAATTAAACCCAAAAAAATAAGTTTTATCTTATCATCTAGACAGCCTTTGAAATAATTTTTAACGTTTACCATCTAAATGAGATTTCCACAAAACCGACTAGAGCTAGATTAGCTTGTCCATACCAGCGTTTAACCATAGAAAAACGCTTCACTTCTAGTTTAAGCCGTAAGAGACCGCCTTGGCAGCACCGCATTAACAGTTACGACAATCTAGCCTGACCCTGAAAAGTTACCCAATAATATTCTACATGGACGGCATCTTAACGTATAAAAGTATGTGAGGGTCGACTTGTTCTGTGTTGTATACCTGTTTTTGGTGATTGTGATGATGATAGATCAACATAAAGAAGCCAGTATATTCCCACTCTTGAGCCCATTTTTATACGCCTATACGTTTGCCACAGCCTCTTTTGTCTATATTGTTCGGGGTTAACTGCAACGTTTTCATTTAATTTTGTATCCTGGTTTCATTTAAAGTCAGCAGCCTTATGTGCGCTTCTAGGTAAGCCTCAGATGATTTTATTGTAGCATATTGTGCACATAGAGTCGAGTGCGTAGCTTGGGATTGACAAAATAGGCTATGTGCTGGCTCGCCGACATTACATAGAGCACTGACGTTAACAATACTGCACTTCAAATTGTCGCTTTTTGTTTTGTATTGCTGGATTGATGCACTCCTTACTTCAGAATTACGAAGAATCCTAGGGCATTCTTTCTAAACTATTCCTGTGATTTTATCTTTCGCGAGGATTCTCACATACGTAAAATCATTAGTTGCTATCTGATAATACTCGTTCATTCCAATAGCCATGCTAGCAATTTGAAGTATACTATCGAATGCGCATGTATTGGACAGTACTGTGACCACAGAATTCTCCCGTGCATTTCTACACCGAGATCCATTTGACAAGGTAGGCAGCCACGTGGTTCTTTTCAAAGTTGGTTCGATTTGCAGACAAGGTTCTCCATACTGTGCCTCCTTTCGCTTTCGGTTGTTCCTCTGTCTGCATTTCTGCAACTTCCTAAATTTGTCAATATCTCTTCGAACTTCATCGTCAGAATCATCAGAGCTGATGGTGACTTCCGCTTTGGAATTATGCTGACAAGAATCATCTCCCGAATCCTCACTGTCTGTTGAGCCAATTTTTCTCTTCTTTGTAGTTTAGACCTTTTAATGTATTTCGACATAGCTTCCTTCGCATTGTCATCAAAATTCCCTTTCCCTTATAAGCAGCCTGCTGCAAGTTCCTTTAAGATCTTTTCCATTTATAGAAGATGCGCTACGATGAATTTGTCTAATTGCAAAGGAAGAACGATAAATATAAATTGACGTTTTTTGAAATAATTAAAAATGGATTCTGCAGAAGCTGATATCACATTGGCTGATCCGTACCAACGTAGTTTGCGAAGTATTTCAATAAAGACGGGAAAATAAAGAAAAAGTTCTTTTACTTTCCGTGCGAAACCAGGCACTTGATAGCCGTTTACATCATTGTAGTTGGTTATGTTTTCAATATCAGCTTGCGTTTTTACTTCATCATAAAATTGTTAAACCCATTCTTCGAGTGTAGTTGAATCAATTTGATCTTTGTCATCAAAAGTCAGATGGTGTTCGTCCATTTGATCAAATTTATCTGGATTATTTAACAATTCTTCAGGTGAATAGTAACTAATACCTTTTATTTTGCCTTTTAAAAATTCCCTAGCGTTAAAAGCAAGACATCCCTTGTTTCCGCTTTCAGCAAGAGAGCATCAAGATTGTCGTAGCTATTTCTTTCAAATTGTGAAAATCATCCTGCTTTTTGGAAGTATAATTCACTTCAGAACACACTCCGATGCATCGTACACATAAGGTGGATCCAGTCCTGAATTTCGTGTGGAATCCACGTGTTTGCCGCTGTACTGAAGCTGTAATAAATTCTCCAGAGCGTTCGAACCAGTGATACCTTACGGTTGATTGGTACTTTCATGTTTTGCTTTTCCAAAGATATTTTTTTTTACAGATGAGGCGGACAATCCATGATCACTGTTTCTTCATGTTTTGGTTCGTGAAGGATTGGAGCGAAAAATTTGCATGAGCATTCAGGACATGAAGGGCTAACCGTCGCAAATATACCATTTTCGGAAGTTCTATTACTTCCATGTTCAAAGCGCAAGGAAGATTTGTGTGATTTTGAATTCCTTCGAATTAAACGTCTGTCCAAGAATATTTCCTCAATGTTATAATAACGCGGTTAGGTGCTCTGAATTTATGTATCACTCTTTCTGGTTATAGAGATGACCAAATTTCAGTGGCATCTATACGAAACTCATGACTAACACCAGTGTAATTAAGAGAGTTGTCTCTGAGACTTTCTTCATGGTATTATCGATCTATTTTGAAAATTTTAACCAATTCGGAATAGACGCTGTAACAATTGATCAAAATAATTGTGTGTGTGTGTTTGTATATATGTATCGTAGCGACGTTTTTCAGCAAAACTCGGAAAGTTGTAAAAACAGCTTTTCGGGGTCTCGCCGAAGCCGTACCTAAACTCGAAACCAGAGGAACGGTCGGCCAGGAAAAATTAATAAAAGCACTCTTACCGTCCAGTCAGGAAAAATAAGTATAGAATAAGCAA
>JAABKJ010004059.1:0-24902 GCA_011634705.1 Andricus grossulariae
GCCTATCTAACTCCCCATCTATTTTTCCGTCGCTAGTGAATAGGCTACCCAGATATATGTATTTGTCAACTTGCTCTGATCTCTCACCATTCAGGACACTAAATTTCCTATAATATGCTTTCGTAGGGGTAGATTATAAGTGATTGCACGAGATTTCAGAGAGAGTGTATACCAGATCATTTTCATCACAATATTAAAATTCTTAAAGAAACCTGATATTAAATCTTTGCTTTGTTTGTTTGTGAGAACAATTTATACAAGTAACCAAGTTATATTCAAACCTTTGTTGTGCTTCCGGAATGATGTCATCGACAACGACGTAAATCATAGCACCTGCGGCGAATGAAAGCGCATAAGGTAGGGTAGGAGCAGCGAGAGAGACTCCAGCAGCCCCCAGGATTCCAGCGATGGGTTCCACCATCCCCGACAATTGGCCGTACCAAAAGCTTTTTAATGTACTAAATCCAGAGGCTTGTAGGGGTAAGGACACCGCTAATCCTTCTGGAAAGTTTTGTATTCCAATTCCGATTGCTAAATTTCTGCAACAGAATAAAAGTTTGTACGGAGTTTTTTTATTACTTACTTATAGTAATCTCTCTATGTATAACAGAGCTTTTATAAATATACATAATACTTAATATTAATTAGAAAACATCAAATATTCTGAAAAGAGAAAAATAGATAAATTTTTTTCAATAATTTATTTAGGGCTCACCCAAAAATAATAATTTAAGACGATTTGCGCGCGACTATTGGTTCTCGTGCTTCGCGCTCGATGATATATTTATCTCGCGCTTCGCGCTCGATAATTTATTTACCTCGAGCTACGCGCTGGGTCTTTGTATTTCCCCCACATTTGCACCCAGGCATTTCAAAATTGAAGGTCAAATCATCGACAACTGTAATTTGGTGATTGTGAATTGTCTTTTGTTAAAGCTCCTTTGGCTTTAACGAGCACCTTCTCATCACGCGTCTCGTGCTTTGCACTAGATTTTGTCCAAAATCTGAACTTTTCTACATTATGTTCAACACTATTATATCAAATGCATATCATATTTATTTATGTATCTCAAGCTGGTACTGCTTATTCAGATTTTGCAAAATATTGTACAAATTTTATTTTTCACGATTACTTCAACATTTGTTCCTTATTTTGCACTAACTTTAATTCTCAGCTATCCTGAAAAATCTATCATTTCAATAAATTTATATTATCAGAATTCATAATATGCATTGGTATTGAAACATACGTATTTTCATTGTCTCGTTTTTATGATAATTAAAAAGTGTGCATCCTATACAAAGAATGTTATTATACACTTTATTGCAACTTGTGTCGTTTTACATAAATTTAATTTGTTAATTTTCAACGCTCTTTTTATGATTTGAACTGAAAATACGCATACTAGTGTAAAGTGGTTCTAAGCAAATTTTTAGATATAATTTGCGAGACAATTTTGTTAAATAAAAAGTTTTTGTAGCTTGTGTCGTTTTTCCAAAAAGTAAATTTTTTATGTTCGATGTATTTTCATGACGAGAGTTCATAACAAATTTGTAGATATTTTTTGGTTGAACAAGTTTGGCCTTCTCATTGTTTTCGTCTCTTGTGTTGTGAATCCGATAATTTAATTTTTTTATTTTTATTAATATTTTTTTATGATTGAAAAAACGTCTACTCGCCTGTTCTAAAAATTATAAATAACGAATTTGTAGATACTCTTTCAGTGAACAACTTTTGTCCGTTAATTTTTTTCTTTCCTTATGTCGCTTTCCAGAAAATTAAATTTTTGTTAATGTTATTTTTTACGATTAAAACAAAAACTAAGCGTCCGATCAAAATATTGTTCATTAGAAATTTTTAGCTGTTTTTTGGATGAGCAACTTTTTCCTATTAATTTTTTTTTTCATAGCTCGTGTCGTTGACCAAAAATTTAATTTTTTTATTTTTAATGTTGTTTTTCATGAATAAAACAAAACCTACGCATCCTATCCAAAACTGATAATTAACAAATTTCTAGATCTTTTTTGGGTGCAGGATTTTTCTTCTTATCTTTTTTTGTATTTCGCATAGTTTGACCGCAAAATGGAATTTTTTATTTTTCATTTTTTTTGTGCGATCACAATTTGAATTTTCGATTTTTTGTAAAAATTCGAAAAGTTATTGTAATAATCTCGTAGGGCTCCTAAAAAGAAAAGTTTTTCTCGCCCTGACTTTTTTTCATATTGTGCGTTGTTCGGCTTGAAATGTTAATTTTCGTTTATTTTTTTGGATATTGAAAATGTTATAATTCTGATAATTTTCTTTCTATAAAAAAATGTAATAAAGATAAATTGTTTTTCTTTTTGAGTACTACTGATAACAACCGTGCATAGAATTTTCAAACTTAGAAAAAAGTGTCTAAAAAAATTTCAAAATGTACTCACTTTTTGAATTTTTATCCAAAACAGCTGGTTAACGAACTCGTTCTTTTTTTTTTAGGTCTTCAAAAAGTGTGCGGTAGCACAATCCAATCTGATCAATCTTTCGAAAGTTATTGTGCCTACACGATACTACAGACTACAGACTACAGACAGACAGACACCTTCGTAAACATCGTTTTTTCTGATTCAGGGGACCTCAAAACGTCGACATTTGAGTGAATCAGCGAAAGTCATTTTTCACATAAAACCAATACCTTTTCATTAGGATGAGAATGTAAAAAAAATATCAGAGTTATAGCATTTTAAAAATCTAAAAACCAAACGAAAATTAACATTTCAAGCCGAATAATGCATGATATGAGAAAGAAGTCAAGAGGAGAAAAACGTTTCTTTTTGAGATTTTAACTGAGAATACGCATACTAGTGGAAAGTAGTTCTAAGCAAATTTGTAGATATAATTTAGGCGAAAATTTTTGTTAAATTAAGAAGATTATCATGACAACTTTTTAAATTTGTTCGAAAATTGAAAAATCAAACTTTGATCAGACAGAAAATAATGAAAAATTAAACATTCCATTTTGAGGTCAAACTATGCAAGATACAGAAAAAGATAAGGAAAAAAAATCGTGTACTTAAAAAAGAGCTACAAATTTGTCATGAATTACTTTTTAATAGGACGCGTAGTTTTTGTTTTATTCCTGAAAAACAACATTGAAAATAAACAAAATTTAATTTTTGGACAAACGACACAGGCTATGAGAAAAAATAAGTAAACAGAAGTTGCTTATCCAAAAAACAACTACAAATTTTTCATTAACAATTTTTCGATAGGACGCTCAGTTTTTGTTTTAATCCTAAAAAATGACATTAAAAATTAAAAAAAGTGTAATGTTTTGGAAGACGACACAAGGAAAGAAACAAAATAATAGGCAAACTTATTCACTCAAATAGGATGTAAAGATTTGTTATTTATAATTTTTATCAGGAGCGAATAGTTTTTTTTCAGTCGTAAAAAATAAGAATAAAAATAAAAAAAATAAATTTGTGGAAAAACGACAGAAAAGACGAAAAAAATGAAAAGACAAGAGTTGTTAAAAAAAAATATCTACAAATTTGTTATAGACTCTTGCTATAAAAATCCATCAAAATTAAAAATTTATTTTCTGGACAAACGACACAAGCTACAATAACTTTTTATTCAGCAAATAATTTCGCCTAGATTATATCTACAAATTTGCTTAGAACTACTTTCCACTAGTATGCGTATTTTCAGTTTAAATCATACAAATAACGTTGAAAATAAACAAATTAAATTTATGGAGAAACGACACAAGTTGCAATAAAATGTATCATAACAGCATTTGTTGTATAGGATGCACACTTTTTATAATTATAAAAACAAGACAATGAAAATATGTATTTTTTAATACCAATGCATAAGAGTATTATGAATTGTGATAGCTGAGAATAAAAATTAATGCAAAACAAGAAGCAAATATGAAAAATAAAATTTAAGCATCATTTTGCAAAATCTAATTGAGCATTACCAGCTTGAGGTACAGAAATAAATATGATATACATTTAATATAATAGTGTTAAACATAATGTAGGAAAGTTAAGAGTTTGGACAAAATCGAGTCCGAAGCACGAGAAACGTGACAGTTGTCGATTATTTGACTTTTAATTTTAAAAGGTCTGGGCGTAAATGTGGGGCAAATACAAAGACCAAGCGCGTAGCGCGAGGTGAATACATAATCAAGCGCAAATCGCGAGAAACAATAGTGGTGCGTCCTAGGCGCGCTCATGCTTGCGAGCGAAGCGAGCCGCGCGCGATGAGACTGTGCCTGCTCTGCGGGCAGATTTAAAGAAAATGTTGAGTTCAGTTGTTAACAATTTTTCCACTTTATGTCTTCATATTTAAACGTAAATTTTTAATTACGAGAAATTGAAAATTCAGTTTCGAAGACCTTAAGTTTATAAATATAAGAATATAAATTAGTTAATGATTTTGAAAACTTAGCTGTAGGTCGAGTGGTAAATGGTTCTTAATAAAACCCAGTTCTATTCTTATTAAAAAAATGTTAATTAACCAATTGAAGAATATCTTAAACTAAGAATATTTTTGAAGCACAAAATGAGACATCAAAGATGAAGATCTAACAAAAATAGGGATTACTTGTAAAGCGAAAGAAAATGAAAAAGAAATAATAAATAAAATAGCCAAATTTTAACTTTCTCAGATAATGTAACTCTTGAACATTCTTAAAAGACTGGAGATCATAATTATGATACAAGTTCCCAATATTTTTAATTTTATTTTTTCAAGGTGTTATAATAGCTACAAAAATACTGTATTGAAAAATAAGTAGTGTCTTAAGTGACTAATCATTTTACCTCCTCAGTTTCTTTGACACGGGAAATCTTTATTGAATAAGATGTGCCGAAGATGTTATGGAGTGAAAAGGGGTGCATAATGTATATTCAGGTAAGCACTTTGAACGTAATACCCTAACTGCAGTGTTTGCCTAGGGTCACACTGTGACTAAAATGGTTGGTGAAGAGATTACTCAACTCAAAGCAAGTGATGCTATAACAGGAACCTCAACGACGACAACAATGGCAACGACAAGGACGAAACAGAGTTTTGAATGTTTTGATATTGGTATACCGCCGAACTGTGTCAGCGGGAATGTTAATCTAGGGAAGAGTCGAGTAAGAGTGAGATGTAGCGGATGAGATTATGCAGGAAGAAAAAGACACCGAGGGACATTACAAGAAATGCGAAGGAACCTTGGCCTTTCGGAAAAGATTGCACAACCAAGCGGCAAGAAGTCTCTTCGAATATCAGTTTGACCTAGAACCACCGAGAAAGAAGAGGCGTGTGCATGTGTATCTGCTCGTTCCTCTAAAAGAAACTTTCCTATCGTTCTTCGTTTTCCTACTTCCTCTTTCACCCTCATCCTCCATTCGGTGTTCTACCTATCGTATATGTACGAATTCTTCAAACATTCGTTTAATAAAAAGACGATTATAGAACTGCTTTTGTTACAAACTATTTACTACTTTCTTGCAAAAAGATGACTAAAAGAATAATAATTTTCTTGCAATAGAGTTTGATCGATAACTTTGGCTTTAAAATTAATTTGGCTCTTTCCCCTGAAGGTTGCGCTTATCCTAATGGTAATTAATGGAAAAAAGGTTTATTGCGCGATAATAGAGCCAATACAAAAAAAACTCGAAAAAAAACTTTTTTATCTGATTAAAATGCATCCCGAAGAAAAGTTGCTGTATTTACTCCGAAAAATTTATATTTAAATGAAACAAACAATATTTGATAGAGTGTCCTTTCGTGAGTAATCCTTAGGACAACAATTTTCATATCATTTTTATCAAATATTTATCATCTTAAATTAGCAATTTGTCCTTTTCCCGCGTTTGAAAAAAGTAAACATTGAAATCGATTAATAATAATATTTGACACTATGAGGGGTCATATTATGGGAAAAAATTATTATAATTATTATACAAACCTTGTAGAGTATTAAAATGGATTTTAAGGGATCTTCAGGCATTTCATGAGATTTCGAAATATTTCAAAAAAGGTTACGAGCTTTTATATGATTTTCAAGTATTCAAAGAAATACCAAAATATTTTCACGAATTTTCAAGCATATCAAGGGTTTTTCAAAGGTTTTTAAGGAACTATCAGGGAATTTAAAAGATTTTAAGCGATTTTCAGGGTTTCGAAATATTTCGCGGAATCACTAAGAACTTGAAGGGATTTTCTCACTTTTTTAAGGATTTCAAGGAATTTTCAGAAATCTCAATGTTTTTAAAGAGATTTCAAATGATTTTAAAAGATTTCTAAAGATTTTAAAATATTTTAAAGTATTGCAAGAAATGTAAAAGTATTTTCAAGAATTTCGCAGGATGCTAGGTGATTTTAATTCAATTTCGTATGATTTTAAGAGATCTAAAGCAGCTTCAAAGATTTCACGGGATTTAAAAATTTTTAAAGATATTTCAAAAGATTAAATTTACCAAATTTTAAGGCATTTACAAAATTTTCAAAATATTTCACTGGATTTCAAAGGATTGCATAGATTTACAGTGATTCCACGAGATTTCATGAAAGGTATACAACAGATTTCCAGAATGTTTAACTCTTCAATTCTATTGGACGTATGTAATATGAAATTATATACTACAAAAAAGAAATAAAACAAATAATGATATAATATATGTATACTAGCACCAAAAGTAATTTCAACAGGCAATACTTAATTAATGGACGCTTCCTTATAAGAGCAGATATTTTGATATTTATACAATCAGTCATTCGATCCATACTGTACCCGAAATACAATGTTAGCGTCTGACTAAATACATATTTTTCTACTTGAAATAGTTTTGGTTCAGAAAAGTGACTCAAGTCGGAGAGTTTTGGCAATTCAATTATAAATCCTCACAGTTCCTATGGGATAAACAATAGGGTACGAAGGTTACTTTTGCACAATCATAGGGTACATTTTCATGCTTAAATGGTACCCTTTTTCAAAAAAATGGAGTATAATAAAGAAGTAATTAAAAGCAGTAGATTTTTAATAGTTATGGGTAATCATTCTTTGTCGTTTTTATAAATTTATCTATTAGCCAGCTTTCAAAATTTCTTAAAGTAACTCAAGATTTCCTACTGATAAAAATGCAGTAGAAAAAAAATCAAGAAAAGCTGAAAGTTTATCTATTTTCAATTCTCTCAGCTTTCCTTTATTTTTTCTCCTGTACTTCTAGCAGTAAAAAGTCTTGAGGTATTCTACAGAATCTTACAAATTCATAATTTATGATAGTGAAAGTATTATTTAGACACAGGCATGAAAATATCATTTTTAAATATGAGAAAATTACTTTGAAAAGAGCCTGCAGGGGGGCGATTATGTAATTTTTTTTACTTTCACTTTTACTTTTTCGAAATCCATGTCGGTTGCTTTTTTTCGACATTTTAGTGTCATAGTGACAGTGGTCTGTCAACTATGAAATGATCTCTTGTGGATCAATATTATACATATAAAATATGTAAAAATTTGAAGAGACTTTTCAGAGCTTCAAAAACCAAACCAAACAAACAACTTTATTAAGTTGCATTGTTTTAATTCGCAGGTAAAAATTTTAGGCTTAAGCTGCTTGAGGTCTTGAAGGAACCTAAAGAATTCTACGGTTCCAAGGAATAGTGATGTAGTGATTCCAAGTTATTGTGACAACGAAAGAGTACCAGGTTTGGACGTTTCGATTTTATTGAAAATTCAAAAAATGTAGGCTGTTGACTGAAAATACGGTTCTATAGGGAACAAATCTTGAAAATAGGGCGACAGTTGTATATATGGTAAAAAGGGGATATATGGATCTGTCTGTAATAACTTTTATGGTCATCGTGAAGTTAAGAAGAATTCTGAAAAATAACCAAGAGATTTAAAACCTCTCACAATAGGAAAGTGCGTAGAGTTGAGCACCCGTTTGATGCCCTACATAGCGGAGACTCTGAGGAGACCTTGGTGGGTGGCAGTTGGGGGTTGGATGGCAGGGACGAAAGTGGTGTCGGAGAAGGAGGTAAAGAAGGAGAAGACCGAGAGAGAAAGGAGAAAGAGAGTGGGTGCAGAGCGTTGGGTGGTAGTTGTGGAGTGTAGGGTGGATAGTACCAGGAAAGGTGGGGGTGGGCTCTTTGGGGCTCTGAAAATGCAGCGTAATTTGTCTTTGTCTGGCGGGGCGAGCGCGCGGTAACGTCGGGTGGCGCAGGGGGTGGCGGTTCAGGGTGGTTGAGTAGATGGGGTGGTTCCACCTCAGCCACCCATCGACTAGGTGGGTGGCTGGTAGGGGTCTGAAGGGGAGAGATTCCGTGCTTGACCCGCCTGGGATCGATGCGTTCGTCTGCCAGAGCCGAGACGCCCGCGTCCTTCCTACCTTCTCTTCTCTCTTCTCTATTCCTACCACTTCTCTTCGTCGTCGCTCACGCTGTGTCTTTCCTTCTGTCTCTCTCTCTCTCTCTCTCGCTATCTCTCCATCTCTCTCTGAACCCTTATCCATCCTAGTTGCTAGTACGCTCGTCCTTCTCCCTCACTCACGATCTTCCCTTCTCACTCTCTCACTCGCTTCCTTTCTCTATCCTTCGCACTTGGTCGCTTTCTCTTCGTTTCTCTCACCATGTAGCCTGCATCTAGCGTCTTCCCCTTTCCGCTTTCTCTCTCCCAACTTCGAACCGTTGGCCGTCGGCGCAACGCACCCGCCGTTAACCGCACTGCACAACGCGTGCAAGTCACCCAACCACCCACAAAACCACCCCCGGTCACCCCCGCCTCACGCGCCTTCGACTCTCTTCCTCCCAACCGCCCACCCTCTTTCCCACCGTCGTCTCTCACGCAAACCCCAGGACCTACGAACCTAGGAACCGCACCCCGAATATCGAGCCGCCACGTCGCCAAAATGCTTTTCGCCACAAGGCAAGGATATAGATCGGATATATTTACTATGAGTATGAGGATGATGATGATGATGATAACAGCGTTCTACGGTATTAGCGGAATTATCGTCCTGGATGGCTACACCTCAATCCAGAGAAAATTCGTTACGTGAATGGGAAAACAAGGTCAATCTATAAGATTGCATATTCCAGAACTTTTCCTTTAAAGCGCGATTAGAGTTTAAAAGAGGAAGTTGGAGCCAGTTAAAAGACTTTTTTGATTTGAATAATGGTCAGATAAGCCAACTAGCAAAATTTAGGTTCAGAGGAAATACCACCCGCTTGTCATGCTGAAATTAATATTATTTCTCGCCAATCATATTGTGTTTGAACTTGCTATACAAACACAATAATCGAGAAATAAGAATTATGATAACTAAATATAACCTACGACATTAGCAGCAATGTGAATCTTGACTCAGGAAGAATCTAGATGTCAAGTTATTTCGAGTCGGATAGCACACGGATGGGGATCTGCGACGTATGACCGGGTTATGTATTTGCTACGTTTTAACTGACGTCGAGCAGGAGGTTTGACTCCGAAGATGATTGTGTGCATTCGGTGGGTAGGTTCAAATGTCTACCTACAAACTCGACAGAAGAGTAAATATTTAAAAACAGCTTATTTCTACAGTCTTCTACAGTCTCCTGCTGTATTTCTACAGTCAATAAAGATGTTGAAACTTCACTAAAAGGAGAAGTTAGATTTCAGAAACCACCAGATGAGGATTCAAGACGTTCGAAGTTTTCAAGGAATTAAGTAAATGTAAAAAAAATGTAAATTATCTGCAACCACTATGTGTTGATCCTAGACATTCTCAACATTTTGGATGTCTCGGGTCATCATTAGTTCCTGAAACGTAACATCATTTACCTGACAAAATTTTTAATTTACTTGAAAACTCCACAAATGATCATATCAATTTCAAAATTTTCAATTCTCATGTATACCTCTCATTTTACAATAATTTCTTAGACGTTGTTAATACCTATAAAAAATACCATTCTTTGAAAAGAATTTTGTGTATATTTTTAACCACCTGCATGCAGATTATAATCGATTGAATGAAGTCCGTGTCCAGGTATTACCTGTGATGCTTTATCAAATACTATCCACTCAATTTAACCATTTGCGCGTCTGAGCAAAATCGTTAATTAAAAATCATTGATGTGGTCGCCGAGTATCATACAGACATGACGTCGATACTCTATTACATATTTCAATGCCCCGAGCTCCAGTCGCCTCGTTGTACCCCACGATAATTGTATTTCGGTGATACGAAAATGGTTTCGTATTGTAGAGTCCGAATAATGAGACGAGACGTTTGTAATCCTCTATCAAATACGTTTATTATACGAAGCGGAAGAAGCTCATTAATACAATATAAATCGATTTCTTTATAAAAACAACATTTTTCAGATCAAAGATATTTCAGAAATTCCTAATGACACTAATTGATTTATCTGAGCAATAGATATCATTAATTAATTACGTATAAAGTTAGACTACTTGAGTCCGTTCAATATCTGTCATTCTTTCTGCCATATTAAATATTTGCAAACTGCAGAGAACGTGATACTTTATTATTCAATATTGTGCTTATAATATTGAACTTTATAAATATTTACATTGTACATTATAAATAGTATATCGAATAGTTTAATATTGTATTAAAATACTGGTTTAATACGAAAGTTTAATTCGATTGATTCTTTAAATATTGATGCGACGGATTTTAATACAAGTTATAAATTTATATTGACTTAGCTGATATATCTGCATTTTCAACAATTTAAAGTTCAAAGTTCATGTGGGTAAAAATCGATCTTCAAATTTATAATACGAGATCCTGTGAACTTTTTCAGAGAATGGGACAACATTCGCATTCGCAATCCTAAAGAAGTCCGATGTTACTTTGTCCGATGGGAACGAAGTGCGTGGGTGGTCTTTTAAATATGCATGGCGTACTTCGGATGTAAAATGCTCAATTTCAAGATTGCCTCTGCCCATTCGTACGAATACGGCGCATTTCTTAGTGATGCCGGCATTTCCTCATAGATCGGAAAGTTTACGACGATCGCGAATGTGCGTAATGACTACATTTTATCCAGTAGACAGCAACTCTCGTAACAACATCTTGTGCATTAAATAAATTGTGAGCCTTTATATATACTACCTGAACTTTTGGCTTTATTTCCTAGTTTCACTAGAATAGGAAAAATATGTTTTGGTAGAAGATATTTATTTCACAAATATTTTTATTTTCAAAATTGAAATGTTCATTGAATACTTTTAATTTTGTATGCCAGCATATGCGAAGTGAAACAAAGTAAACACTTTCAAAATTGTTATCTCGACGTAAATTTGGTATTCATCAGAAAATAGGCGCTATAATCTATTGACAATTTTTTGATTTTTCAATGTTTATTGTTTTATTGAATTTTTGTATAGAGTATATATAAACAAAGTAATACAGAAGTACGTTAACCTATGTGCCTGTAACATTCTTATTTAAATTATTAATAGTGTACTTTTAATACGAGATTCTTTAAAGGACAGAAACTATTATCTATGAAAGGAATATAAAAAATCAGAAGATCGTATCTAAATATATTCGAAATTTCTTGAATAATAATATTATACAAATAGCTTACACATATAAAAATTACATTTTATAGGGAAAATTTTGCAATATATATTAACTACATCATAATGTTTATATTTCTTATATGGTACATTTTTTAATATCTCACAAAAAATATAAAAACTTTAACTTTTTTTCAATTGCCTCAGAAATTAATAACAATTTTAACTTTTATAAACAATTGAAATTATTTGATTAATTATTTCAGGTAGTTACGAAACTATATGTATAAAAAGCAAGCCATTGTCATTGTTATAAACAATTTTTGTACCGAAATATTCAAATTTACGGTTTTTTTTTGAAAATTCAGATTTCCTTTAAACACTGGAACTGATACAGACATTCCTAAAAATGATAAATATCAAATTATATATATATCAAAATATAACAGACATGATTTTTATAAAATCAAAATAAATAAATAAAATTTTTTTGCATTTTTCTGTTGAGTAGAATTGTTTGTTTCGCTAAAGCTCGTCAATAGTGTATTTAGAATGTCAGACGCAAGATGAATGAAAGGTCAATAATAATAACTGAATGCAAGCGTTCCAAAAGGGGAAACATACAACATTTTTACCATTTTTCAGGAGGAACAAAAAAAATCCCAAAAATCGAATTGTGAATTCTGAAAAAAATAAGATACTTCCGAGATAGATCAGTGCTGAATTGAAGTGTGAAAAGTTTAATTGGGAAATGCCATTAGGTTCCGAGAAAATGGAGGGAGACCTTTTCAGGCTTAAAGTACAAGTTTTCTCGTCTATGAAGGGTAATTAAAAAACCAATTTTTAATTTCTGAAAATAACAAAAAACTTCTATGCATTGAGTTGCAGAATCAATAAATTATAAGTTTAATGGAAAAATGTCATTAGTTTTCCAAAAAATTGAGGGGGATTTTTTTTCCATTTGTGACACAAGTTTTTTCAACTTTGGACGATAATTGAAAATCAAATTTTAATTCTGGAGAAAAAAATTTCTTCCGAAATACTGCAGTGCTGAATTGAGGATTGAAAAATTTGATTAAAAGAAGTCAGAGAAAAGAAGAGAAAATTTTTTCCATTAAAGTGCATGTTTCCTCAACTTTAGATGGGGATCCAAATTATTTTTTTCAATTAAAAAAAAAAACAGCAAAAGAGATGAAAAAACATGCAACAGACTTTCAAAACAAGGTTTAGATTGAAAAAAATTTTTAAAAAAATAAGAATAAAAAATAACATTGTAAGCAAATCCTTTTGACATAATGTGTATTAGAATTTATTTAATTTTTGGAGTTAAGATTCCCAATTCCCAAGGAATGTTGGATATGTCTTTTTGGAACGCCGCTCTTTAATTTTTATGAAAAAATTTCAAGAACAAAAGGAAAATTCTTCATTGCTTAGGGCTTTGTGGCCCCAGCGAAATCACTCATATTTTCGGTCAAATGACCGACCGTCCGTCGTTCCTTTTTCCCGGGAGGGGAAGTGATGGGAAGTAGGGGGAGTGCAGAGAAGTAGGAAATTGTGGGTAGGGGAAGGAGTGGAAGTAAGGGGAGGTAAAGTAGATAAGAGGGTGAAGGGACGTAGGGGGAAGTATGGAATGGATAACGTGTAAGGGGAAGTGATGGGAAGTAGGGGAAGAGCGGGGAAGTAGGAAATAGTAGGTAGAATAAGTGAGGGGAGGTAAAGTAGTGAATAGGGGCGAAGGGGTCTAGGGGGAAGTGAGGGAGGGGAGAGACATGAGGGGAAGTGAAGTTGAGTAAGTTATGGGAGGGCGGGGAAGTAAGGGGAGGGATAGTATCGAAGTTGTGGTTGGTAGGAGAAGGGAGGTATGCGAAGAAAATTGGTGGTGGGGAAGTTGGTAAGGGATGTGTGTGGAGGGGAAGCTGATGAAGGGAATGCGATGTATGGGAAGTGAGGGAGAGTGAGGAGAGGGAAAGTACTGGACGGAGAATAGAATAGGATATGTTAGGAGAACAGAGGAAATACAGAAGACAGTGATAGGGGAGGAATACAGATTTGAACGACTCAATTAACCTTTTAATAGGCTAGGTAACCGTTTTCAGTAGACGCGTGGCGCCTACATTGCCTCATTTTTGTCATACAACAAGCTGGTTTCCCTGTTGTATTACTTTGGAATGTATAAACTAAAAATGTGTGACATAGCGGAGGTAAAAAATAAAGTTCTGGAAGAAAGAAATAGGTTTTGCCACACATATTGAAATAAAGGGATTTGATTTTCAGTGCTTGGGCTGAAATGGGAAGTGAAAGCTAGACTGTTATTGTTTGATTCACTTAAGTTAGTACAACACATTATATCTGGATGTAAATGTACAGTAAAGTACCTTTATGGCTATTCTCTACAAGTTCGCTTTTATCCAGGCGATAAAATTTACAACGTCTGGCAGCAGACTAGCAGCATCCCCTGCCTCAACCACCTCAACTTTGCTGTCCCATCTACGTCTAGCATCTCAATTCCTAACGTTCATACATTCACGCGCGCGCGCCGCTCCGTATCGTGTAGCGGCTTTATTCGGATATCTCGAGTTTGTTTTATGGCCAAGTCTTCGCGTACATACTTATTTTCTCATAAACAGTGCGATGTAGTTACATGGAGAGAATGGAAGGGAACACCGCGTCGGGAACGCATTTCAACCTTTGCTGGCACTGGCTTTGCAGCAGGTGAAGCCTATCCCACTTAAATCTTCCAAGCCTCGCGGTGACACGTAAACCGTTTTTATTATAACAATCTTATTCATTATGGGATGTGGAAACGCCTCGTTTTGTTGACTCTTATTTCACACTAAAGACTCTATTCGATCGCACGACCATCTAAAATCCATTACAGAAGGCACATTAATGCAAAATGGCCAATAATTTCATAAACAATGTACTACTTGACGTAAATTACCTTTCCTTGCATATAAACGCGAACATTAGAGATACCAGTAAATGTAATAATAGAAATTATATTCGAATAGTTTTATGTATTTCTGTTTGCTGTTGATCGAATTGAAAAATTCACTCACTCTAGATGAATAAAAAATTTATTATTTATTTATGTTTGGGATCTGATTTTTAATCAAATATTAATTTTAAAATATTTGAAACTGATAGAATTTCGAAATATATTGCAAAATTTTTAACTGAAAGTTTTCAATATTAAACAATATTTGCGAGTGTAAAGATTTCAAAAAAGAAGGGCCAATTATTAAAAGTCCTGTAGCTCAATTCAATCTTCCATTTAATATCAAAATAATCCAATTTTGAGAATCAAACAAAATTTACGATCCCAACTTCACGATCTTAGCAACCTTCAAAGATCTCACCAAAGACAAATTCAATGTTTACGTGTGACTGTCAAATATATTTGAAGCTAGATCAATTTTTAAGACATTTAATTAGTAGTCGAATTGAAAGTGCTCAGTTTAAGATATGGATGCAATAATTACACTTAAGCTATTCAAAATGAGTGATATAAATGTGCCATCGATAAGAAGAAAATCGCATAACACGTATTATTGCAGTTAATAAATTATGAATAAATAATTTATCATCAACAACTGTATTGTTATAAATTAATTTACAATATAATTCACCGAATTATCACTGGCAAGCCAAATAGAGTGGCTTAAAAACGTATTGAGAAACTATTAAAAATAGCTCAAACTTCGAATTTGTTTATAAAAATCACATTTGTCTTGAAATGACAATGTACTTTATTGAATTATCACTAGTAAGCCAAGCAAAGCAATTTTGCAAAAAAGTACCTGAATTTTTTAAAAATTGCTTAAGCTGCCAATTTGTTTCAGAAATTTGTTAATAATAATAAGAAGGATGATTTCTTTTATTTTTTTTTAATATTTGAGTATTTCTTGAATTTTAATCGAAGACAAAAGTCGCTTAATAAATAAAGAAAACCATTAAGAAATCATCTACTAATGCTTATACCAATTCAATTGTTAATGCTTAATTATTTATTAATAATTAGCTACATTAATTCGTGCTTTCCGAATTTTTTATATCGATTGCACATTACTATCACTCATTTTAAATAGCTTACGTTATATTACTGCATCCGTATCTTAAAAAAAAAATTTTCTTCAAACTTTATGTGTAAATAAGCAAATAAACAGTTACTTTTTCTAAAATATTGGATAATAAATTACTTTAAAATATATCTGGCTCAAAAATCAAAGAAACTTTGGGATCGGTTAAAAATTTTAGCCAGAATCGTATTTTAAACATTTTTACATTCTCATCATAATGAGAAGGTATTGTTTTTATGTGATACCTGAACATCGCGGATTTCTTTAAATTTCCACGTTTCGAGACCCCCTGAATCAGAAAAAATCGGTTTTACGATTGTGTCTGTCGTTGTCGTCGTTGTTGTTGTTGTCTGTACATACCGGATAACTTTTTAAAGACAATTCAGACTAGATTGTGCTTTTGCACACGCTTTTAGGGACCAAAAAGAGAGATCGAGTTCGTTAACCAGCTACTTTGGAGGAAAATTCAAAAAGTTAGAGAATTAACAAAATTTTTCAGACCAATTTATTTCAATATTTGAAAATTCTATGTACGGCTATTCGTAGTACTCGGAAAGTCAATTAATTCATCCTCACGACTTTTCTCAATAGAAATAAAATAATGAGAATTACAGAATTTGGAAAATTGATAAAAAGAAAAAAAAATGAAAAAAAAAATTTAAACCAAACAACGCACGATATGAAAAACGTTCCTTCTTGAAAGGCCTACAAGATGATCATGAAAACATCTTGAATTTTCGTGAAAAATCGAAAATTCAGATTTTGATCGCACAAAAAAATAACAAAAAATCCAAATTTTCATTTTGCGGTCAAACTATCCAAGATTCAAAAAAAGATGAGAAGAAAGAAATTGTGGATCCAGAAAAGATCTACAAATCTTTTAACCACTTATTGATAGGACTCCTAGTTTTTGTTTTATTCGTAAAAAACAACATTAAAAATAAAAAATTGAGTTTTGGACAAACGACACAAGCTCTGGAAAAAATATTCAGACAAAAGTCATTCACACCAAAAAGAGGTACACATTTATTAAGATTCATTTTTTAATAGGATGCATATTTTTTGTTTTATTAGTAAAAAACAACATGAAAAATAAAAATATGAAATTTTGGGACAAATGACACAAGCTAAGAAAAATAATTGAACAAAAGTTGTTTACCCCAAAAAATAGCTACAAATTTGTTATTAATCATTTTTTTATGTAACGCGTAGTTTTAGTTTTATTCGTAAGAGCGCGTCGTTGTTGTTTTAATCGTAAAAAATAACATTAGAAGTAAAAAAAGAAATTTTTTTGAAAACCGACGCAAGGTACGAAAAAAATTAAAAGACAAAAGATGTTCACCCAAAAATGATCTACAAATGCGTTATTAATCATTTTTAAATAGAACGAGTAGATTTTTCTTTGATCGAAAAAATATGATTAAAAATTAAAAAATTAAAATTTTTGGAAAAACGAAACAAGAGATGAAAAAAAATGAATAGACCAAATTTGTTCAACCAAAAAAGATCTTCAATTTTGTTATAAACTTTTGTTGTGAGAATATATTAGAAATAAACGAAATCACTGTTTGGAAAACGACGCAAGTTACAATAACTTTTTATTTAACAAAATTTTTCGCCTAAATTGTACCTACAAATTTTCTCAGAATGACTTTACGCTAGGATACGTATTTTTGGTTTGGATCGTAAAAAACATTGAAACTAAACAAATTAAATTTATGAAAGAACGACACAAGTTGCAATAAAATGTCTAATAACAAAATTGTTTTGTTATATAATGCATACTTACTTTCATTATAAAAACAAGACAAGGAAAATTCGTCTGTTTTAATATCAATGCATATTGTGGATTGTAATAATATACATTTATTGAAATGATATACATTTTCCGTTTAGTTTAAAATAAAATGTAATGCAAAATAAGGAAAGAATATTAAAGTAATCATGATAAATAAAATTTGTACTTTATTTTGTAATATCTGAATAAGCAATCCCAGGCCAAGGTACATGAAATAAATATTATATACATTTTATATAATAGTGTTGAACATAACGTAGAAAAGTTCTCATCTTGGCCAAAATTGAGGGCAAAGCACGAGATACGTGATGAGAATGTGTTTGTTAAAGCCGAAGGAACTTTAACAAAAGAGAATTCACAATCACCGAATTACAGTTGTCGATGCTTTGACCTTTAATTTTCAAAGCTCTGTGCACAAGTGTGGAGAAAGTACAAAGACCGAGCGCGTAGCGCGAGGTAAATACGTTATCGTGAGCGCGAAGCGCGAGATAAATATATTATCGGCGCAAAGCAGCGGGCAGATTTTTTTATCAGTTTTCCCCACTGTGTGTTATTCAAACTTAGAAGGCCCATAACTTTCGTTTTCCTTAAAGTAAAAAGTTTTCCTATTGTGTTTCGGGAAGCTATCAACCTCCACCATACAAATATATAAACAAAAAATGTGACGCTCTTGGTCCAAAAATCGCCCTTATTACGGTCCTTCTACTTTGAAATAAAAACTTTTTATGATAAAAAATTACTAATCGAAATTTTTAATAATGGCTTGATGTAAAACTGTAAAATTCAAAACTTAATTTAATTTTTCAAAATTAAAATGTAAAAGATGTGGCATATTCCAATCACAGGTTCAAAACTTTTCTAATTTTAAAACGAAATTATGGTATACCAACAATATGAACAGTTGTTCAATAGTTTAAAATTAAACTTTCAAGTTTAAAATATTTTGAAATAAATAATTTCAAACCTGAAAATGTTTAAAATTATACTACATTTCAAGTTTATAACTGTTGAAGAAAGCGTTTGAAATTCAGGAGCTTTAAAATGGATTGTAATTTGAAAAATGCAATTTCTGGGACCTAACAAATTTTAAAATTTCATACGTAACTGATAAATGAGAAAAAAGAAAAGTTAAAGCCTTTATGCAATTGCAGTTCAATTTTAAGTTATTTATTTTCAATTTAAGATCTTAATTTCAAACAGTTGAATAAATTCAATAATTTGACAAGCAAACTAATTGAGAAAATTAAAATTAAAGTTATTAAAATGTTTAAAATTTAATGATTTCCAGCAGAAGTTGTTTGAAAAATTTCTGAATTAGGAAAACTCAAGTTGAAATTGTTCAAAATGGTTCAATGTCAAAATTTAAGGCATTCAACATCAATCCTCAAACGGTCCACTTCAACCCAGCATACGTAAAAGGTACACTGGTGTGAATTTGTTTTTTGCAATGTTAATAATAAATATTTAATATATTGATCATATAATAAACATCTAGCATATTTTACGCATATTCAACATATATGTTTAATATAGTGGGTATAAGCCGCTGCATCTGTGCATGCGTAAATGTCAACAAAATAAAAAATGTTCCGGTGCGAATCAGCACCAGTGTACCGTTTTAGGGTTAAAAATAGCATTCAAAATTGAAAAATTGAACAATTAACTATAAAAAAAAACAAGCATGAAAATTGTTCAAAATTTATAAATGTATGAGATTACATTTAGAGTTTTTACAATTAATTGTAAAACTGCAATTTGAACGACTTTAACTTTAATATATTCAAAACTAATTTTTTGTAAATTGAATCGTTTAAATTGAAAACCCTAAATCTTGAAACGTCCAATAGTGAAAAATTAGCCATTCAAGAGGTTTTAAATTGAAAAAGCATATTTTAGGCATTTAAAAAGTTAAGAAAGATTAAGATTTTTGAGTGTGAATTATTCTGAAATTAACACTTCGATATTTGTGTGTTGAACGAGCAATATTTGAATACTAATCAGTAACTTCAAGTCACTCCGTCCTCCAATTCATGTAACATGAACTACGCAATGAGCAAGTCGAAGTGACTTCTAACAAGATAAACGAGAGTAGCCAGGAAATTCATTGATTAACTCGCAGCTTATAATGATCGAATCTGAATAAAATGATATTTTTCTAAATATACCTAGAATTTATATCTGAATAATTTTAGCTTAAAAATAATTTTTAAATCTTTCTTTTGAAAAAAAATGGTTAGTCTTGAATGAAATAAGAGCTAGAAATTTAATAGAAAGAATCGTTTTTTTAATATTGAATTTCAAACCTTGTCAAGTGAGGAAAGCTCAGCTTCAGTGATTATTAAACTGGAAAGGTTTAAAGTGCAATCTTTCATGTTTGAAGGTTTTCGAATCCATAAAACATGGGACTTCGATACTTTAGATTTGTCAAGCTGTAAGTTTAAATCCCACCAAAAACACAACGTATGAAAAAATTGCGCTCAGTATATTAAAATTAATATTCTATTTATTCATGTTCAAGCTAATCAAAGTTGTGAACTTAAAAAATAGAGCCAAGTACGAATAGCAGAAATTTTATGAATGAAAATTCTTTTCAATAAAAGGAATCAGTTTATTAAATAATTTTTGTATAGAAAAAAGAAATTAATATTTTATAGAAAAGAGATAAGAATATTTGGCTTGCCTGTAATATAATTATTTATTATTATTGTTATCATACTTTGAATTATTTTTTTTTAGGTTATTATTTTTTAAATCACATGACGTTATAATTTTTCGATTTGAAATTTTCTTTTCATATCCTATAGGGAGACTTTTCCAGCATCTTTTATTCTTAATATAAATAAAAAGCTATTTTTTGAAAATAGAGAGATCGATTTTTTGCAATTTTCAAGAAAAGCAAAGTTTTCTTTTGCATTTATTTATGTATCTTGCTTGATTCACAAAAAAATATGATAGGGGAGAACACCCTACATTAGATAATGATCCTACAGTAGATAATCTTTAATTATGTATAAGGACCAATATAAGTAAAATAATCATTTCTAATTTTAATATATTAATACGTATCGTGTCTTAACAATTAATTACGTTAAATACTTACTTTATGTACATCAGTATTTTGAATGAGCTGTGTCTAGTCGTCCCGAAAAGTCAGGGGTTCGATTTATTTTTACATCATACAAATGGTCTTATAAACATGTTATAATATTTTTGCAGAGAAAGTATTTTTTTATTATTCAATTTTTATATATTTTTATTTCACTATTTCTTTAAACATTGATATTAATTCTATTCTTATTGTACACTCGAACTTCAATTTCAGCAAACTTTATTTGTGCGTTGCAACAAATGATGCCGTGCCGCGGTTTCGGATGAGAGGAGTCGCGGGGCCGAAAGGGAGGACGTCTTTAGTCACTCATGCGTAGAAAAACAGTAGCATAGCGATAAAGCGCTGTACTCTAACGGCCTATCTGATAACTGCGTCACGTTGCGTCAGTTCAATCTTAGTTTTCACACAGCCCTGATGTCTACGTTCGGAAAGCCTCAATTTGAATCCAAGGTCAGAAACAAAACCGTGCACAAATTGAAGTTGGAATGCACTTTCTTTATGTATTTTATTTTTATCTCATATCAAACTAATAATAACCAAAATATAAATGTTCAATTGAATGAAGGGAAATGAAAATTTTCTATGAAGAAACTTTTCTGGGAGTAAAAGTGGTAAAGGTTGAAAACCCCAATTTTATCATATGAAAAAAGTGGTCAAGAATTATTCTTTTGTCTAAATTTAAATAAACTTAATGGTCAATTGCAATAAAAAAGTGAATGAAAAATAAATTTGCGAAAAATACAAGTAGCAAAAAATGAGACCAGACTTTCCTGTCACAAATTCGAAGTGTTACCGCCCGATCTAACCGGGAGTTGAAAGATTTGTCGTACGCGGTTCATGTGACGTGCATAGATTTTTTAAAGCCGTTTTTCTCAAAAATGGCTGAAATGTGCATTTTATTAATTTAATATATTACAAGTTTGGTAATCACCTATTATCTGGTGTCCTATTATCCCTATGACCTATTATCCCTTGTTAGTAGTCAATTTACAAAAAATATTGTGAAGTATATATTAAATTCAATGTATGTTGATTTCCACCAAACATTTTGTTTAATTTGATTTCATAATGACCCACTTATAAAGCAGATTTTTTTTCTGGAAAAACAGTCCCTGACAGCGGTCTTATTACAATAGTTGTAAGAATGAAAGTCGACACCCCCTCGAGTTAAACTACTTGACAAGAAGTGAAGAAGAACGTAGTATTTTTAGACTGATTCATGATCTTATAAAAAGAGAGAGATGATTAAATACGTGGATAGTATAAAAGGAAAATAAAGGACAAGTCTGGCGTTATTGGATACATCTTTAGCGAGCTCCCAAGCAAAACGCACTGGCAGCAGAAGCGGTCGGCCAGTTCCAGGAAGTACAAGCAGTTCCGGCTACGCACAGTAGAAACGCGGCTCAGGTTGGTCCGCTGAGACAATCTAAAAGCCGTGTTCCAGGAGCCATCCGTGATCTGAGCATGATTCTACAGTTAAAAGCAAATCTTATTTTCTATTGTACACTCTTGTCAAAGAGTCTCTACAATTCTAGAAAATAATTAATTACCACTTTTCTCCGTCTATGTCCGTCAAAATTAAAAATTATTTAAATTCTTATAGCTAAAATAAAGTTATCTGAACATTTATCTGTTATTTTTTGGCGAGAAGCTCACATTATCAGGTTACATATGTCATTACTCAAAACAGTTTTCTAACTACGTCAATATTTGATATTTAATTAATTCGCTGGTCTTGCATTTCGGTCAGCGTATCCCATACCATGGGGCATGGTGTCCGTTATATTACTGCCGGTTTATTTCAACGATATGAACATTGCAGAATAAAAAGTAACAATATAATAATTCTTGCGAGCATAATGTAACGAGAAAAATTACTCAAGACATAATCAAAACTAAATAAATGTTTTCATATCAATCAAAGTAAATTATGTCGTAAAACCTAGTTCTCCTTAAACATTCTATTCGGCGTATAAATATATGCAATTCACTTCAACAGATATCTTGTTTACCGATAGGTACCAAAGGCGCGAAAATTCAAAACAGGCATTGATTAATAATATTCGAAATCATGTTTATTAAATTATTATTCAATGCATGTAATTTGGACCACCCTTATAAATGAAGAGAATTGCTTGAAGTGTGTTTGAAATGAGAAATTATAATGTGGAATATAAACAACTTCATAACAATAAGTTTTAATATCTTCAGGCTATAACCTCAAAGTTTACATGCTGGTCTCTTTCAAAGGAATAAAACGTGAACATGATACTTATCGTATTATTATTAAATATAACTTCAAACCACGTTTCGACTTTCGTCATTATCTGTATAACTTTATTGTTAACAACCTCGAATTTTATTAGACAGAACAGACATAATGGTTAGAACAATATTAAAATTACGATATACACAACATAATTTTTTGAGTTTTTCTACATTATCGATCAAATTACCGACATATTATCAAGTACTGTTACTATCTCCACAAAATTTTTTAGATATCATGCCCCGTATGTCATGTTGCAAGACTTTATTAATTTTTATATATTTGGAACGATTATAAAAACAATGTATGATGCCAGACGTTTGAAGCTTCAAGTATTTCAAAATATGCTGTATGTGCTTAATTTCTGCCAAAGACTTTTCCATCTGTTTCCACTGAAACCGTTTTTTCATAATAAATCTTCTGACACGTATTTTAAAACAAAAATTTCATAACGTCCCTATTATTCCAAACAAAGAACGTCATTTTATGCAAAAAACTAATATTAAAATTATCAAACGCGGGCGTTTTTTGTAATTGACACCATGCCCCATGCCGGCACAATACCCCACTCTCCTCTACTATCTGAACTTGGGTCCAGAGCTTAAGCGCCCACAAAAATTACTTCCTAACCAAATAACAGACGAAAAACCGACAAAAAGTATATTTAAAAAATTTCCACCCAGTAAGTTCCCAAAATTCAGCACAGTAAAAAAAAGGATCATTTTTGTTGCAGATCATTTTGCTCCAACGATCATTTGACTTTCGAGATCATAATGATCTGTCTATTCGGATCATTTTGATCTGCTTTTAGTGTCATTTGTCAGACTGAACAAAATGGCCGCCAATTTTTGACGTCGATGTCATAACGACATAACCTGAAAGTTTTATCTAACCGCATGCAAGTGATAACTACACTTAATAGATGATATATTCTAATATCAGATTTTGTTAATATTTTTACTTTTCAAGTACACTGCAAGATCAGAAACCACAAAAAAGCTTGCATATGAGCTTCAGTACTCCAAGAACGGCGGCCATATTGGTTTGATTTGATACATGATCCTGAATCAGATCATTTTGATCTCAAAAGTCGATCATATAATGCGGTAGATCAAAATGCTCTTAATTTCGGTATCATTTTTGTTGCATATCAAAATGATTTTGACTTGGGTATCATTTTGAACAATTTTTTTTACTCTGTACAGGCAGAGTGTGATATGCGAGTTTTGTGATTAATGAAGAAGAGAAAAAGCGGTTGTGTATAACCCACATTCTGAAGAAAAATATTGACAATAGTTTTGTAAGATATAAGCGTTTTGTAGAAATGGTAAATTGCTGTAATTTATGCTGCAATCATTCATTAAAAAACGGGGTTTTCCTGTAGGAAATGCAACGAAATCCCAAACTTCGAGGATTGTGAATTTGAAATACCAATCGACCAAATTAAAAAGCAACTGAAAAATCATGTGCTTGTGAGGTATAAGCACTCTTTCAATTATTAAAGTGAAATAATATATGGTCAAAGCAAAACTTTATTTGCAACTACTCTAATTACAGGTACATTTCGCATCTGATATTTGAGAGAAGTTTTAGGCCCTGGAAGCTACAATCATGGTTCCTTAAAGCAACACTTTCGATGCAACTGGAACGTGTGCGTCATCCACTTCAGCTTCTTCTGTCTTATAAGGTAAGCAAGAGCGGGAAATTTACGCGAGAAAACATCGTTCAACACTGTTCCTTGGAGTCAGATCTCTAGCCACGGATGACCTTACGCGGCAGACGGTACAGTTCGAGATGAAAATTTCACCTCTGGATACTTTATTAGAGCTACCATCTTTGTGGAATATTATGAGGAACAGTGTTGTCGGACCAGATGAAGTGATTCCAGAAGAACAGCCCTTTGCATCCGGTTCGCGATGGAATGAATCTGACGCTGGCAAGCCGGAATCTTGTTGAGTTGACTAAGAAATAAAGCGTCCATACCTACAAGACAGCCTATTATGAGAACTACAAGATGGACTTTGTAGCCTTGATATAGCCGGCTCAGCTCAAAAAGAAGTGCTTGATATTTCGCCCGTTTTTCTTCCTCCTTTGCCGTGATATTGCCATCGGCTGGTGCCGAGAATTC
>JAABKJ010004060.1:0-24902 GCA_011634705.1 Andricus grossulariae
TCTCACGATGCAGAATAAATAATTGTGCAACTCTAAACATTTTCATGCAACTTTGGAAAAAAACCTATAAAATGTCGACGCGTACAAATTTTCATAGAAATGCATAGTAAATAAATGATCTCGACTCCAGAAGAGTCCAGATGTCAAGCCATTTCGATGGCGCATAGCACTCGGATGGATGACCATCTGCGACGTATACGACCGAGTTGTGTACTCGCTGCGTTTTAACCTCGATTTTAACTAATGTTGAGCAGGAGGTTTGACAGGAGGTTTAATTTCTTCGACAAATTGCCAAACTCTTAATTTCTTCATGGAAATATTTTTAATAATTAATAAATCTTGGAAATTTAAAGAGCATAATAGAAAGAAGTCATCGGAAAGATATTTTTAGTTAATTCTCTAAATTAAAAAAAGTAACGTACGAAATTCTTATTCGAAATACATACTTTGTTGCTTCCGTAAAAAAATTGAGCCAACTCCTTTGAAAGTAGACAAACTCTGAATATGTTTAGGAAAATTGTTTAAATAATTAATAATTATTAAAAATTCGCGAAGTAGTATAGGAAATAGTCCTCGAAATAAATTCTTAGTTGCCTCGGATTTGCTGAAAAAATTTGTTTAAATAATTAATAATACTTGGGAATTTATACAGTATCACATAAAATAGTTATCGGAAAGATATTTTTAGTTAATTCTGTAAAAAAATGTAGCCTATTCGTTGATAAATAACCAAACTCTGAATTTGTTTAAATAATTAATCATTCTTTTAAAATGACAAAGTAACATAGAATAGAGTCATCAGAAAGACATTGTTATTTGACTCCGTAAACAAATTGTGTGTATTCCTTGAGAAATACCCAAACTCTGAATATATTTATAAAAATTGTTTAACTAAATAATAATTATAGCTAATATGCAAAGTAATGTAGGGAAATCTTATTGGAAATACGTACTTTCTTTC
This sequence comes from Andricus grossulariae, assembly GCA_011634705.1. NCBI lineage: Eukaryota > Metazoa > Arthropoda > Insecta > Hymenoptera > Cynipidae > Andricus > Andricus grossulariae. The sequence goes on from JAABKJ010004060.1 coordinate 962, forward strand.
TTCCGTAAACAAATTGAGCCTATTCCTTAAAAAATAGCCAAGCTCTGGATATGCTGATAAATATTGTTCAAATAATTAATAATTCTTGTAAATTTATAAAACAAAATGGAAAAGAGTAATCAGAATGATATTCTCAGGCGCCTCTTAAAAAAATTGTGCCTATTCCTTGAAAAATACCCAAACTCTGAATATGTTTACAAAAACTGTTCAAATAATTAATAATTATTGTAAATGTGCAAAATATCGTAGAAAATAGTTATTCGAAATACATTGTTTCTTTATTCCCTAAACTAATTAATCCTGTTCATTGAAAAATGGCCGAGCTCTTAATTTGGTTATAAAAATTGTTTAAATAATTGATAAGTCTTGTAAATTTGCAGAACAATATAGAAAAAAGTCATCGGAAATATATTCTTATCCATTTCTGTTCAAATTGAGCATACTCCTTGAAAAATAGCCAAACTCTGAATATGTTTATAACAATTGTTTGAATAAATAATAATTATTGTAATTTTGCGAAATAACATAGGAAAGACTTATGTTTAATACATTCTTTTTGGTTCCGTGCACAAATTGAGCCAATTCGTTAAAAATAATTATATTACAAATAATAATTCTTGTAAATTTATAAAGCAGCATAGAAAATAGTCATCGAAAAGACATTCCTAGTTGACTCCGTAAAAAAATTCTGCCTATTCCTTGAAAAATAGACAAACTCCGAATGGGTTTAGGAAAATTGTTAAAATAATTAATAATTATTGTATATTTGCAAAGTGTCGTAGAAAAGATTTATTGAAAATACATTCTTTCTTGATTCCCTAAAATAATTGATCCTATTTGTTGAAAAATTACCGATCTCTTAATTTGTTAATAAAAATTGTTTGAATAATGAATAATTCTTGAAAATTTGCAAAGCATCATACAAAAAAGTCATTGGAAAGATATTATTAGTTAATTCTGTAAAAAATTAGCATATTTGTTAAAAAATAGCCAAACTCTATCTATTTGTTGAAAAATAGCCAAACTTTAATTTTTTTCATGAAAATTGCTTAAATTATTATTAATTCTGGTAAATTTACAAATCGACATAGAAAAGAGTCATCGGAAAGACATTATTAGTTATAATAGCCAAACTCTGAATTTGTTTATGAAAATTGTTAAAATAATGAATACTTATTATATATTTGGAAAGTAACGTGGAAAAGATTTATTGGAAATACATTCTTTCTTGATACCCTAAACTAATTTATCCTATTCGTTGAAAAAGGCCAAGGTCTTAACTTGTGTAAGAAAATTATTTAAAAAATAAATAATTCTTTTAAATTTGCAAAGCATCATAAAAAAAGTCATCGGAAAGATATTTTTAGTTATTTCTGTAAAAAATTTAGGCCATTTGTTGAAAAATACCCAAAACTCTTTACTTGGAAAGTGGCCAAACTCTGAATATGTTCAGTATTATTGTTTAAATAATAAATAATTCTTGAGAATATACCAAACATAGAAAAAAGTCACCGGAAAGATATTATTAGTTGACTCCGTTTTCTTTAAAGATAAATGAGCCAAGGATAAACACATTTTTTAAATTTTCTAAACTTCTTTAAATTCTAAAAATAATTCAAATTGTAATGTTTTATAATAAAAATAGCACAGATAAATGTATATTTTCAATTCATAATTTCCTGTTGTTAGTTAAAATTATAAGAATGTAACAGTCTTCGAAAATGTAACTAAAATAAAAATAAAATAAATTTCTAAATATTCGTAAATTTGAGGCTATATAGTTTTGAACAGAAGTATTAATAAATGAACCAAAATATTAATAAAAATTTTTTCTTAAAAAGTGATTAGCCCAAGATGAAATCATTTTTAATTGCTTAAGATTTCAAAAATAGTTTACATTTGAAAAAAGCCATAGACGTCGAAAATGTAACTAAAATAAAAACAAAATTAATTGCTAAATGTTCATAATTTTCCATTATTTATAATTATAATAAGAGAAGTTTCAACTTAAAGTTGAAATTGTAAATTTTGTTTTAATTTGCTTGAAAGCGATCTAAATTTAAAAAAAAAATTTAAAAAAAGACCACAGAGTGAATTCATTAAAATGCTTTAATATTACATCACAGTAAAAATTAGGGAAAAATATATTGCATGTGGAAAAATATTTCAGTAAATCTTAAAAAAGCACAATATCATTTTATTCAAGAAATTATTAGAGTACTGGAAGCAATTAACAAAAAGAAAAAAAGAGTGAAATTAATTAAAACAAAAGTTTTTAATATTATTAAAATTTGTACTGGTTTTATAATTCTTATTAGATATATTGTGCATCAGTTTTTTTTTACAAAAAAGAATTTGTTCAAAATGTTCAAATGGTTTTGATTTTAATATTATAGTTCAGATAGAAAAGTTGTGTAAGCTAAAAAGTAGCCAAACTCTGAATTTATTTATGGAAATTGTTTAAATAATCAACAATTATTGTAAATTTACAAAGTAGCATAGAAGTGGCATTCTAGGTTGATTCCGTAAACAGAGTGAGCCTATTCGTTGGAAAATGGCCAAACTCCTAATTTGTTTATGAAAATTGTTTGAATAATTAATAATGCTTCGAAATTTGCTAAGTATCATATCAAACAGTCACCGGAAAAGCATTCTTAGTTTATTCCGTCACAACAATTAAGCCTGTTCGTTGATAAATAGCCAAACTGTGAATTTTTGTTTTAAATTGCCAAATACCATCTTCTTTCACGTAACAGTAATAAAACGTATACATTTCATACCAAAGCTCTGGATTTCAATTAGCTAAAGATTCCCAATCCCGAAAAGAACTTTTGTTGAATAAATTTTTTATAACGTAATAAACAATGCTTTTAATTATTCTTAACGACTGGAAATTATTTACATATAGTTTCAGCACAGATATAAAACCTTGTTTGATAAATCTCAAAATTAGAAAAAAATGGTACTTCTGGAAAGTTAAAGAAAAATGTAAAATTGGTTTTTAAATCAAAAATGTACAAAATTTATTATAAAAAATCCAAACACAAATTTTACGAAATATCAAAATTGGGAAATTTTGAAACATTTTGAAATGTAAATGAACTATGACTAAAAGGTTAAATCGAAAATGAATTTTTCAAAATAGGAATAAAAAATTAAAAATGTTTAAAAAATGAGTCAAAGGAATCGTATATATACCGAAGTATAAATGCATATACTTCCCCTAAGCTTCTTTTGAAAACAAACATCTCGAAAAAATGACCTGACATTTCCAGGGATATAAAAATCCCTTACAATTCCCGGTTTCGCAGGTAGGGCAGACACTGACTTTAACTAATGATGTAGGCTAAGGATTATTAATTATATAAAAAGTCAAGTAACCAAAAATGTAACTTTATTGAGAATCATAAGTTTACATTTGTTATATTTACTCTGCATCGTCATCATCTTCATCTTCCTGGCTGTTAATCTGGAAGTACCTGAGTTCGTAAGTCTCTTTGTCTTTGGAAACTACTCGGAGCCAGTCACGAAGTTTGTTTTTCTTCAAGTATTTTTTCGTCAAATACTTGAGGTACCTATAAAACAGTTCCATAAATTTAGTGCAAATATCGCCCTCTATAACTGAAACTATAAAAACTTCTTTGCTTAGCCACTTTTGTAAGATGAAAAATTAAATTGCAAACATATTTGAAAATTGATTTGATATTAAATTTTACTAGATTATGCTAGATAGAAATCTTTAAGCAGCTTTTATCGCATAAAATAGAACGCTACCCACCGTTTAGAAAACTCGACGTCACTATTGACCGACAACTTCATCTTGTTCCTTTCCAAGGTGACATTGTTTCCAAAGTTACCGGTTTTTCCGTTCACCTTGATTCTTTCTTGAAGGTACTTTTCCTAAAACAAAGAAAATGAAGCATTATTAACAAGCAGGGTGTCTACTCAAATCATAGAAAAAAATTCCCTGACAATTCCAGGTTTTTTCCAGGTATAATTTTTCATAGTACGCAGCCTTTCAAGTATTTCGCATTTTTAAACAATCTACTCGGAATATGTATACAATTTCGCGAGTTTATTATGAATGTTTTTTTTTAGTACTTGTGTAAAAATAGTGAATTTGTTCCTGAAGTTCATGAATTTGAATAATAATTAAAACAAATTTTTATTTTATCTTCTTATACTTAAAATTCAGGGGACATTTAACTTATGAAATTTTTGAATGACAAATATTTTCCCTTTAAAAACAGGAAAAATAATGAGATTTTTTTTACGAAAAAAGGAAAATATATTCTTTTAAGTAAAATTAATTAGAATGCTATATTAAATTCAATTTAAATCGCTTCAAATTCCAAAAATTTCAAGTAAAAATATTGAATTTTCAACAACTGATGAATTTTCAACCAAATACTTGATTTTTCAACTAAAAAACATCAATTTTCTACCAAAAATGGAACAGTGAGATTTTCAGTTAAAAGGGTTAATTTTCATCAAAAATAAAATTTAATTTTCAATAATATAGTTGAATTTCCAAATAGCTGAATTTTCAACTAGAATGATGAACCTTTAACTGGATTAATTTTATTCCAAACTTTCACCTAAAAAAGATCAATTTTCAAACAAAAATAGAATAAGTAAATTTTCAGTAAAAAAATTTATTTTCAACAAAAGAGACGAATTTTCAACTCAAATGATGGAATATTCAACCGGATTAGTGAAATTTTCAACGAAAGAGATAAATTTTGAAATAAAATGATGAATCTTCAATAAAAAAAGGTGAACTTTTAATAAGAGCTGATTTTCAAACCAAATAGTTGAATTTTCAATGAAGAAAATGAATTCCCAGCAAAAAATGTAATAGTTGATATTTCAACCAAAAAAGATTTTAACTTTAAATCAAAAACAGCTGAATTCAACCAAAAAAGATGATTTCTCAAACAAAAATGTAATATTTGATATATCAACCCAAAAAGATGTTAATTTATATATATAAAGTAGATAAATAATCAACAAAAAATGGAATATTTACATTTTTAGTTAAACAATTAATTCTCAACCAAAGACGAATTTTCACAAAAAATGATGGAATATTCAACTGGAATAGTTAATTTTCTTAATTATCATCAAAAAATACATTACTAATTTTTCCATTTTTAATTAAAATGGTGAATCTTCAACCAAACAAAATAAATGTTTAACAAAAGAGTTTAACTTTCAATCAAGCAGTTGAATATTCAACAAAAAAAAGACTGATATTTCAAACAAAAAACAGTTGAATTCAACTAAAAAATACTATTTTTCAATAAAAAAGGATGGATTTCCTACCAAAAATTGAATAGTAAAATTTTCAGCTAAAAAAAGTTTTTCCAGCAAAAAACGATTTTTCAACAAAATATTTATATACAGTAATATAAAGCTACTTTTATAAATAAAATAAAACATTGTTATTTAATTTCATATTAAAATTTAAAAAAAATTCCCTGACAATTATTCCACATGAGTAGACAGCAGACACCCTGTTTAAATACACAAATCTGGAGTGGATTTGATGTAAATATATAAATCAAGAAGGGAATCAAACTTACTTTTTATGGTATACAAATATTTTAGTACAGTGAATAAATTGTTGAATTTCGAGGGTTTCTTAAATAAGATTCTTTAAAGGGCAGAAGTTCTCCTAATTTCCATCATTTTATATTCAATTTTTCAACTGTTCGTTTTTTTACAAACAGAAGATGGAGCAACTTTTTTCAAATACTTGATCCCATTATTGAGTATAGATTTTTTTTTACATTTTTACTTGCACATAAGCAATCAAAGTTAACCAATGTTAAATACTATCGTTCATCAGCATAATTATGCCACGTCTAACGTTATAACTTTACACAGAGTAATAATAAAATTAATCCGTCTAACTTTACTAAAAAAAGGGAGAAAAAGCAGGAATAAAATGAAATTCAACACGGTAAAGCTATTATTTATACAGTTTTTTTGGTAAAATTACCACGGCAATCATTGTTCTTTCATTTGTTACTATGTTTGCCGTGGCCATTTTCAACCAGATCTTTGACAGTTTAAGTATGTAATTTAAAAATGAGCCGAGCGAGTTTGAGTTTCACCTGGTAGTAGATAATTTTGTTATCTAAATCTAATCTTCAATTGTTGAGCTTTTATAATTAAAAGAGCAATTCACTTAATTAAAAATTACATATTCTTATCAATAACATCAGTTTTCGAGCTAAAAGAAAACAGTGGACGAACTCTCGAATATTTCAAGCCGGAAAAAATCATACATTAAAACTTGATATTATATAAAAAATGAGAAACTTACAAAACTAGCAACATCCATAATGTTGTCTTCCACTGGATGTGTGCAGTCAATCGAGAACTTCAAAGAAACCTTTTTCTTCTGGCCCTTGCCACGAAGATGTTGCTTCTTGCCCACAGGGGCTTTAGCTTTAACGGCCTTGGTCTGTAAAAAATAAATCAATAATTAAAAACCAAGTTTCATCCAAAAATCACTGCACAAAATTGAATTTATAATTTATTTAATAACGAATTTGTGACAGATAGAAAAACGTTGTAAAAGTGAGGTTAGTGTGACAAATTCCACTTCTAATAACCAAAAAACTACAATAACTTGAATTAGCATAATAGAACAAATATTTTTGTAATCTTTTCTTTGCTACTCCATTTTCAGCCAACTGTGCTCGTATTTTTGAAGAGTTAAACGTCACATGTGGAAAAAAGCGGCATCCTCAGTCACGCACAGTGTCACATAATCCGTTTTAAATTTAACCATCTTTTTGAAATCACAATTTTTTTTTTGCGATATAGGTAAACGGCATATTGAAGTTCACGCGTATCGTACCATTTTATATATATAAGACAATTAACACGTAAAATAAAACACTTTAAAACAGATATAATTCTTACCGGAGCCATTTTTATAAGTCGAGCGGACGAAAGAAATTTTTTCCGAAAGACGCATGCGTAGATCGTGCCAGATGTCGCCACAGTCACATGTCAGTTTAGCCAACTAAACAGACAAGATGTCTTTATTTTAATTAATTTTTCTCGCACATAATTGAAGAAATTCCAAATTGAAAAGTGATTCTATTATTGTGAAATCCTGGGTGAGATACATTAGTTTTTCATCTGCAATTAATCATGCCTTTTGTAATATTTTGATTACAAGATAATTTTTATACGATTGGCGATGATTTTCGTAAATAGTGGGTTTCAAAATGGCTTCCGCGGTTCGCCCTGCTGTTCGTCAAGTAAGGCCGATTTTATCAATTAATGAGTCTGAAGCTCGAAAAAGGGTATTCCAATTATACAAATCGTGGTACCGTCAAGTGCCCTATATTCGTAAGTTATTAATTTTTTCACTGTCAGCCTTTTTTCTAACTTTTATAAGAGACCTCATAATTCCTAACCTCAAAATAGTGTGTACATTTTGCAACTTTAGCGATGTTCAGAAAATAAAGTTGTGATTGCGTTTCTTTGTGGCTTATTTATAGATTTCAACATATAATAGCTTAATTGATTAATTGACATTTCCTTGTTGACGGGTTACTGAAATTATTTTTAGTACGTTATGTAAACGACGTAAAATAAGGATTGTAAGACAATTTTATGACTTCGATCCCTAATATTTTTTTAAAAATCCTAATTTTTTTTAGGGCATAATATATTTTTGATTTACATCTTTTTTTTTTAAATTTTCTTCCTGATAAAATTGTGATTTTTTGGGTGCAATACGTTCAAGATATGATAAAAGTCTAGTGGTTTCGAAGAATTGGGGAATCTGGAGAAGTCGACTTTGAGAAAAAATTTGTAAAATTTATAGCCAAACTTATGACAAATATTTGAATACTCATCCCGAATTTTGGGACGTCGAGACACTGATACAAAAACAGAATTTTAAATATAATGTATTATAATATTTAAAACTTCAAATGTTCTAGACTTGAACTAGTTGAATCTTTTGTAACCACAAACTACAATTTATTGTTAAAAAATATCACTCTTTGATTTAAAAAATCTATTTGTTATTTTATAGTGGTAGATTTCGACATTCCCAAGAATGAGAAGCAATGTAGACAAAAAATTCGAGAAGAATTTATGAAACATGCGCATGTAAAGGATGTCAGAATTATCGATATGCTGGTCATTAAGGTAAATCAAAAAATCAAAGTTGTTTTCGAGTCTTGCAGTATTAGTAAAATTTCAATGAGATTAAAATATTGCATGCATGGAAGTAAAGATCACCTATAAATACTATTTAATACAAAATTTTATTTTCAGGGACAAATGGAGTTGAAAGAAACCGTCAATAAGTGGAAGAATACCCCGGCTCTAATGTTTTACTTCAAAGACACAGTGGAACCTAAGCCAACAGATTTTCTTTCTAAATTCTTAGCATCAAGTCAGGATTAATGTACATTGCCAGTAAGACTAGTCCACGTCTAGAAAAAACTTGTATATTTTATAGATATGTACAATAACTAAGTAAATTATGTTTGAACACATCCAATCGATGTGGCAATTCAAAATGATTTGTAATTCGTATTAATAAACCGTTTGTTTCATCACTGCGGTTTCTGACACAAACCTTTGGCTAAGTCGCGACAGAAAAATCTATGATGGCCTTGAATTATTTTAACAAATACTTTTGTTTAAAATCTTAACAAACATCTGTTTAGAAATATTATTTTATTATTTTTATTTCAAAAATTGATATCTATTCGAAAAAATAGCTTCTTTGAAATTTAGAGAATGCTTCTGTTATTTACCATTAGAGTGAGATTATTAAGAAATAGGAATATATTTTGTGCAGAAAAAATTGAGATAGAAGTTTCGAAATAGAAGTGCGACAGATGGAGCTTTAACTCGGCAATTAATTATTACTTCTTTTTCAAATTTTCATATCCAAACTCAAAATTTTCATTCTTTTGGAAAATTCCATGTTCCATGTCAGAGTTATATTTTTTTCAAAAACTCTGTTCCCCAAATCAGAATCTAATTCTTTTAGAAAATTCCCCGATCTAAGTAAAAATTGTAATTCTTTTGAAAAATTCACTGTTCCGATTCAGAATTATAATTATTCTAAAAAATTTCCTTTTCAAAAACAGAATTATAATTCTTTTAGAAAATTCCTTGTTTCTGATTAAACTTATAATTTTTTCGAATATACTCTGATCCAATTCAGAATTACATATAATTTGTTCGGAAAAGTATTATTTTCCTCGAGAAATCAGAGATATACTTCTTTTTTAGGTCCAGATATAACTTAAAATTATCATTCTTTTGGATTATTCCCAGTTCCAAAACAGAATAATAATTCTTTTAAAAATTCCCCGTTCCAATTCAAAATTGTAACTCTTTTGGAAAATTTCTTGTTTCTGATCTAAATAATAATTTTTTTGAGCAATTTTCTGATCCAAGTCAGATTTACAATCCTTTTATAAAATTGTTTGCATTATCATTTTTTTTTCGAAAATTCTCTCATCCAATACACCTTTTCATCTTGAAAGTAGAACAATTTCCCGCCTGGGGAATTTAACATGCATATATGCACTACTATTCTAGGGTCCCTAAGGTCCGAATTATTCAAGATGAAAATCTCTATTCAGAATTATATATATTGCTTCGGAACATTATTATTCTTTTCGAAAATCCCCCGTTCCAAGTCAAAATTGTAATACTTTTGAAAAATTGACTGTTTCAAGTTAAAATTAGAATTCCTCTCGAAAATGTCCTCTTCCTAATGAGAATTATAATTATGTTGGAAAATTCTTTGTTAAAAATCTGAATAATAATTTTTTCTGAAAATTCTCGTATCCGAGTCAGAATTATATATATATATATTTTTTTTTGAAAATTGTTTGAATAATAATTTTTTTCGAAAATTTTCTGATCTCAGAATTACATGTAATTTCTTCGGAAAACTATTATTTTTCTCGAGAAATCAGAATTACACTTCTTTTTTAAATCCAGATATAACTTAAAATTATCATTCTTTTCGAAAATTCCCCGTTTCAATTCAAAATTTTAATTCTTTTGGAAAATTTTCCGATCCAAATAAAAGTTGTAATTCTTTTGGAAAATTCATTGTTCCAAATCAGAATTATAAATCTTCTCGAAAACTTACTCTTCCAAATCAGAATTATAATTCTTTTGAAAAATTCCTTGTTTCCGATCTAATTCTTTTGGTAAATTCTTTGAATTGTTAATTTTTGACGAGAATTCTCTGATCAAATTCTAAATTACATATAATTAATTCGGAACATTATTATTCATTTCGAAAATTCCTCGTTCCAATTCAAAACTTTAATTCTTTTAGGAAATTCTCCGTTCCAATTAAAAATGGTAATTCTTTTGAAAAATTCACTGTTCCGTGTCAGACTTATAATTCTTCTCGAAAATGTCATTTTCTAAGACAGAATTATAATTCGATTGGAAAATTCTATATTCCAGATCTAAATTATGATTTTTTTTTCGAAAATTCTCTGATTCAATTCAGAATGACATGTAATTGCTTCAGAACATTACTTTTTTCGAAAATTCTCTATTCCAAGTCAGAATAATAATATACGATACTTCTTTTTTATATCCTTGTATAACTCGGAATTATAATTTATTTATAAAATTCCCTGAACCAACTCAAAATATAATTCTTTTCAAAAATTCCCTGTGCGAAGTTCACAGTTTTTATATTTTTATTTTAAACCGTATATCTTTCTCTCTTCGATTGACAACAAAGTCTTATTCATTCTTCGTTTCGTGATTGAACAAACTGAGTGTAATAAAATATCAAAACATTTGTAATATTCACTTTAGTACAATCGAATGAATTTTCCAGGTTTTTTGGTCAAGTAGACCACCTTTTTAATTTTCGATAAATTCACTTGACAGCATTTTCAGGGTGGCAATGTCGAAGCGCCAAAAATTAAACAACTTTATTTTTAATTGAAGAATCACAAAATTGAATGATTTCAGATCAAAATCAAAACGTTAAAAATTGAATTAAAATCGTTCAAAATTAAATAATTAAAAATATAAAACTTGTGGATTTAAATAATTTTATTTTCAGAGGGATTAAGATTTGAAATTTAATATTGAAAACTAAATTTAATCTTTCAAAGTCAAAGCTTCTGAAATTCTAGAATTTTAAATTGTTATTGCATAACAAAATTATAATTTAACATTAAAGTTGATTGGACAAATTTTTCTAAAATAAAAAAATTAATTGAATTATTCTTTCAAAAAAACTTTCAAAATACCTAGTAGTTTTTTAATGAGAAACATTAAAAATGAAAACAATTTTAGCCACAAAAAATTGTGATATTAAAACCGTTTTATACTCAAACCCTTTGAAATTTCAATTATTTGAAGTAAATTTAAATCGCTTGAAAATTAATCATTTTTAAATGGCTTTAAAAAACATATGAAAAGGAAAAATTAAAAACTTAGCGTTCAACATGTTAATGTAACCATTTAAAATTATCGAAATGATTCATTTACTGATGCATCAATTTCAGATAGTTTAATGTTTATCTGTTTTGATTTTAAACTCAATTTTTAGTTTCAACTCTTTCTTTATAATTATTATTTATTCTTGAAATTTTCCAATCAAATATTTCTCAATTTGAAATTATTTATTTGTTTAAATCTTCAACTAAAAATCGTATAATTTTAAGACAATACATTGAAAATTAAAAACTAAAATAAAGAATACAAAACAAGATTGCTGTAATCTGATTCCATTTTTTTAAATTGTACAATTTTAAGATTTTCAATTCAAAATTGCTTTATATTTACATATAAACTGATTAAATTCAAAACTGATATCAAGGCTTTTAAAATGAAATTTAAAAATATTTAATAGCGGAATGGTCCTGACATTAAAATGTTATTTGAATTTGAAACTAAAATATTGTGAAATATATTATTAATGAGCGAATTATGAAATACTTGAAATCGCTCGGTGTAATATTTCTCTCTCGGCTTTATCCCGGTTTTCTGCAAGTGTAAGTTTCTCCCGATTCTCCCAGGTGAGTGACCATCCTGATTTTAGTTTAAAATTTGCACATTATTGAAGGCAGGACAATAATAACTGCGGTTTATTTGAAAAGGTATATTTTAATTAACCATTATAGAAGGTAATAATTTTTAATTTACATAGTATTTTTACATCGATATATTATTATTCAGTTATATACATTTGACAACATGATATATTACTAAGCACCTTAGGTACCATCTAGTTCACTTTTCACAGCCATACAGATATTTTGCTTTCCTTCAGTGAACGAATATAAATACATATATAGATGTACAGGTCTGCGCGCTCTCGCGCCTCCAAAGCGTTACGCGCATGGATGAATATATTTTCATGTGCACTATTATGTACATACGTAAACTATACAATTGAAAATGAGCCAAGCTCACTTTCGTACATCTCGCACCATTCCCTACATTTCAACGAGTCCAAAGATACCAAAGATATCCTCTGATTCTCTTTTCGCTTTCGTCAACTTTGGTTAGAATATTTTTCTCATTTTTCGTTGTAAAAAAAGAAAACAGACAAAAAAAATACAAGTCGCGCGCTAATAAAAAAAAAATCTGAGTAAACGTCGCGACAGTCGGGCATTGTGTAAAAATGTCTCTTTGCATTCAAGGCATGCTCGCAAGTTTATTATAAAATAATTCTATCTTTTAAAAATATACACTGTCGGTAACTCTCATATACAAAAATTGCACGCAGCTAAGCTTAAAGAAATGGCTCTAAAAATGGCAAACATGATTCGTGACTCGGAACTGTGACGCAATCCTCCACAAACGAAAAAAAATTCTTTTCTATACTTAATATTTAAATACATCTCAATTTCGAAAATCGACCCAGAATCGATAAATTCATAATTTCTTAATTTTAGGTCGTTTTTCAATTAATAATTTAATTGTTCTGATCTTACAATACGTAAGCACTTGTACAAATCATAAAAAAATGTTTCCGTCTTCAGACCACACCGATCTTGTCCGTTCAATTTGTAAATTGTAAATTCTAAATACCTAAATTTGTAAAAATTTTCTAAATTTATACAAATTTGTAAATCCCTATAAATAATAACTGTGTGTTCTTACACTCAGTGTCCGGAAGTAATGCGTTCCTTGAAAAGTATAGTTTTTTAAATAACAGTAACGTGTTACGAGACGTATTTCTTTGATCGTTTTAGTGATATTCTGTTTTCAATTCTCGTTTACTTAAATAAAAATATTTTGTGAAAAGCTTGCTTGTTGAAATGGAAGATGCGATCATACTAGAATATTTAAATTTTCAGTAATCTTTTAACTCATGTAAACTTTGAGCCCAATATAAGGATGTTTAAAAAAAACGAACAAATTATACTACTAAGTTGTAAATGTGATGCTTAGTTTAAAAACCCGTAGTGATATTTTCTTCAAGAAAGAATTAGAAGAAATTGTCAAATTTAGGATTTCTAAGCTACAAGGAAAAATATAATATTGCCTGAAGAAAAATTAATAAACGTTGAATGAAAGCTTCAAAATATCAGTGACACCATCCCGTTGTCTGCGGATTAACTTGAACTTGATATTATTCAATTTCAGAGGAATTCACCGTAACTAAATGAAATCGAAGTTGAATTGCGTCTCACTTGAAATTCTCTTGAATTTAATAGAATACACTAAAAAATTACATTTTAAATCAAATAAAATGTACTGAACTTTCAATAAATTCAAGTATATAAATAAATCCAAGTCAATTAAAGTGAAATCAATTGAATTTCACAGAATTTAAGTCCATTCATCTAAATCAATTTATTTCCACTACTGCTTCAAGCAAATTCAAGGCATTCGAGTGAATTCTACTAAATTCAATTGAATTGAAGTTAACTGAACTAAATTACGCTGAATTTAAGTCCAGGGGTCCAGAGAATTCCACTGAATTCCAGTACGTCCAAATCAATTCAAACAAATTACACTGAATTTAAGTCAATTCAATTTAAGTAATGAGAATTCCACTGAATTCTAGTACATACAAGTTAGGTCATACGAATTCCACTGAATTTAAGTCAATTCAATTCAAGGGAATTCTACTGAATTCAACTGCATCCAGGCTAGTTGAAACGATTTCATTGAATTAAATTAAATTGAATCAAGCTTAATTGAACTAAAATCTGCTGAATTAAGTCAATTCAACTCAAGTCAATAGAATTCCAATGAATTCTATTACATCTAGATCAATTCAAACGAATTACGAAAGTTAATTCAATTCAACTCAAGTCAAGAGAATTTCACTGAATTCTAAAACATGCACGTCAGTTCAAACTAATTCCACTGAATTTAAGTCAATTCAAGTAAATACAATTCCAATGAATTCTAGAACATCCATATCAATTCAAACGAATTACGAAATTTAACTCAATTCAACTCAAAAGTAGTTCCACTGAATTCTAAAACATCTAAGTCAGTTCAAACTAATTCCACTAAATTCAAGTCAATTCAAGTAAAGAGAATTCCACTGAATTCTACTACATCAAAGTCAGATTAAACTAATTCCACTGAATTTGAATCAAGTCAAGGGAATCCCAGTGAATTCATATATATTCAAGTCAGTAAAAATGATTTCCCCTGAATTCAATTCTATCCAATTGAATTAAAATACATTTAAGTGAAGTAAATTGAATTAAGGTTAACTGAACTAAATCCCACTGAATTTAATTCAATTGCACTCAAGTCAAAAGAACTCGACTGCATTCTATTACATACACATCAATTCAAACGATCTATGGAATCGAAGTCAATTCAAATCAAGTCAAGAGAATTCCACTAAATTCTAAGATATCCAAGTCAGTTCAAACGAGTTGCACAATTCAACTAAATTCAAGTGAACTGAAATAAATTCAGCTAAATCGAAGTGAATTGAACGGAATTAACTTAAATTTAGTTGAATTCCTTTGATTTCCTTGTCATTCCGTGACAGCTGAATTAATTAAAATTGTTACAAAATTATGACAATAGACGTAAATGGTATTCTGTCGAATTTACGGGAATTAATTTGAATAGAATTGATTTAAATCCACTTAAGTTAATTTGAAATTAGTGGAAAGTTTGTCGGATCCGTTATATTTACTTAAATTTATTTGAAATCACTTGAATTTAGTTGGGCTGACCTATATTTACTAGAATTCAATTGAACTAAACTCAATTCACCTCATTCTAAATTCATTACAATTGATTTAAATTTAATTGAAGGCAACTGAATGAAGGTTAAATTCGGTTGATTTCAATGACTTCAAACAAAGGATTATTGAAATTTCTCGATAAATTGATATTTTCTAAAGTCTCATTCTTCAAATCGCCAAAAATCCTAAACTTTCTGAAAAATATCACTCGATAATTGCTCCTCTCTTTTCTTTCTCAGAAAATGAAACCCTATTTCAATTTTTACTTAACTGAAGTAACGTCAAATTAAAGCTTAACCTTTTCTAGGAAACCGTAACGCGTTACAAATTATCCAAAAGTAACGATACCTCCAACACGTTACTTTTGAATCTTAAAATTGCCGAACACTGTCTAGACTTGAAAACCTTTGTCTCCGTGGGTGGTGGAGTTGCATTTTTGATTTGAAAAAGTAAAAAATAGGCTGGACCAACGTCAAACAATGCTTTCTCGCTCAGACTGGATGTCGTACCCGGCAATGACACCACGTCTAAGTGACACATCACTATTTCTCAATCCGTTGCCATTAAACAGATTGACTAACCAGCTTTTGATAGAATTTCTGGCGGAAGATTTTTTATCAGGCACATTTTCTGCACTCGGGGTAGGGACGACTTGATCGAGAGAACGCCATCGTTTGACTTGGACAGCCTCTCCGATGCAACCGTTGTCATCGCCCAGAAGTGGGATTTCGGCTTCGTTGGTGGAGTTTTCGGCACGAGGCACTATTATCACATTGCCGTTGGGGTAATTGTTATTTAACACTTTGTCTGTAAGGTTCGTCTTTGAATGTGTCCTTGCCCACTTGTCACAATTCTCCATCGACCTGAAACTCTTCTTGGTATCTTTCCAAGGAAGTTGAGAAGACTCCAACCTTCTGTTGTAGAGTTCCGAGGGGAAGGGATCAAGAGAGCGAGATTCCCGGATGAGTGACGGATAGTCGCTCGTTGAAGAAGAGGATGCGATGGTAGAGAGAACTCGGTTGTTGTTCTTGACGCTGGGCCTGTCGAGGAAAAGGTCATCCAGGGCGAGTTTGATATTGGCTGCTCGGTTCTCGGCTTCTTCTTGGATTGTGAGGTTGTCCAAGGTAGTTTTAGAAGAGCTCTCCATGAGGAAGAGAGGAGATCGGTCGAGTTTGCGGACGAGGAGGTGACGAGGAAGGGGACTTGATCCGCCGCATTGCGATGAGGAGTCTTCCGGCGTCGGCCTCGGGACGCTGGATTGCCTTCTGCTTCCAGCTCCTAATCCTCCGAGTAAGGAAGGTTGGCGAGAGTCGGGATTTAACTTTGGACTCCGCCTGGGTCTGCAGAATAAGGGTGGAAGGTCGTTTATGTCAACCTGAAAACATTTTTAAAGAGTTGAAATTTTGATGGATTAGCTCACCTCCTAATAAAAGTTTACATAATGGCATCAATGATTCAGCTATAAGAGTGATGTTTTCTAAATTTTGTACATGAAAGGAAATACTTCAAGAATATTTTATATTTAAAATAACTCTTTTAAATAGTATTTGTAAATCTTGGTAACAAATTTATTGAATGAAAATGTTTTAAATTGAAAAAACTCTAATAAAATTAGTATAAAGCTATTTCATAAATTCAATAAATAAATTTATAAAATTTATGTATTTTTAAAATAAAATGTCTATTTATTAGATATAATATTTTAGGAAGTATGGAATGGAAGTATCTTAAACTTAAAGAATATGACGTATAAAAAGGTATGAAAAAATAGATGTCTCACATCTGTTCCGTAACTGTCAGTTCAACTTCTCTAATTGCCCGTCTAACATCCCTAACTTCCCAGAGCCTCGGTGACTCAGACAATAGCGCGTCAGGCTTCCGTGAAGGAGGACTGGGGTTCGATCCCTGAGCCGGTACCAATGGAAATTTTTATATGGGGTCTTTATTTTGTAAAAAATGTCATTTTTCGCTATGTTTTAACTTTTACACTCTTTTCTTCATATTCAAAATAATTTTTGAACTAAATATCCCACAGCATTCTTTCAAGTAACTATCCAAGAGTGTGTAAAAAATTAAGCTACTCAAGATAATCAATTGGCTCTTTGCGGGAAGCATTTTTCACTTGGGGTCAACAGGACCAAAGTATGCCAGCTACGTTACGCATCAAGAAATGTGCCATCGAAGGGTTAAACTGTGTAGGTCCCCACAGAAGAGGCTAGTCACGTACCAAGGATTAAAAGGGCTTGTCGAGGGCTTAACCTTGGGGGTTCACTAGTCGATTTTGAGAAGAATCGAAAATGAGTCAGAGATTTCCTTGCGTTGAGGCAGGCCTCCATGGGGGACTCTCGCTCGGTGGTCACTGGTCGAGTTCGAGTAATGAATACACACACGCACCCACCCACATAAAAACCAGGACAGTGCTTCGAATCTTTGCATCTAACTGCTCAGAGGGATTGCTCCGTCTACCCTAGCCTGGCCGTATTCTGGTATTCTCCTTCTGCGGTCCAGAACGTTGGAAACACCGAAATCCACCGAGATCTACATACTCGGTGAAGGTGGCCGAATTCGACGTTACTGCCTTGAGAATAAACACGGGTGTGGCACAATAGGCTTTATAGCTTGAGCACCAAGGGGGGGCCTCACGCCCCCCTTCCACCCATATTAAAACTAACTACCAAACAAAAAATGTCAATAACTTTACAAAAAATGGATAGATTACCTCTCTCTTTTGAATAGCTTTTTCAGTAGCTCCAGTGAGCCAGTAAGTCTTAACTTCTCCTTTTCCTTTCATTTGTACTAAACCACGTTCTTCAACGATGTAACCACCGACTTTATCGAGTGCATCTTTGCACTGGGCACTTATGTGAATCCGAAGAGGCTCTCCATTAGATTCCATTCTGGAAGCAGTGTTGACGGTATCACCAAAAAGGCAATACCTCGGCATCGTCAATCCCACGACACCAGCGACAACTGGTCCTGAAATCAAATTATTTAGCCTCAAGTTGATATCACTAAGTTCTCATATGCATTTTTCGAATCGCTGATGCACCTTATTTTTTCTGTTGAGTTTAAACAAAAACAAAATTAAAAGGGTAAATTCAATACCAGTATGAATTCCGATTCGAAGCTTCAAAGTTTCTTGAGGACGGTGAGCTATAGTGTGATGTTTAACCGCATTCAGTAACTCTAAAGACATCGAGGCTATTTCTCCAGCGTGCCTGTTTCCATTTTTTATCGGCAGACCAGAAACCTACAAAAATTTGTTTTGAAAAATACGAGTCATTGGCGGAAAGTTTTAAAGTGTACAAGTTAAAATTGTATTTTTTGTTTTGGTTTTTCATGAAATTTTGAGAGATTTTAGAATTTCAATTGTAATTTCTCATATAAAAAGTTTATAAACTACGTTACCAATTTGAAGGAGGGGAGGGAGTCACGTCAAAAAATAAGATTGGTAATAGGAGGGGGTAGGGGTAAGTGGAAGTAACATTACGAACTTAAATAACACTTAACACTAGAAGTACCGGCATGTGCTGATGATTTTTGAATGATTTCTGAATAATTTTTTTTTACGTGCGTATCCAATATTTCCGAAAAAATGGTCAAATACTCCTATTTATAAATAATTTAGTCACAAATCGCCATCTCTCTGCAAGCAACCGCTGATGAGTTACCACTTTAAAAATCCACGGAGGTCGACCAAATTTTGAACAAAATTTGTGAATTTTGCGAAAGATGGCCCTTCAACGGTAAAGTTCAATAATGACTTAATAAGTTTGAAAATCACTTTTATAATCCGGGCTTCATACTTTTTAACCTAATCCCCTCTTTTCCTCTTTATAAAAGAATTCTTGTTTTTCCCCCTGTTTTTAAGGAATTTCTCCTTCTTATAGTTTTTTCGCTTAAATGCAAACTGAATTAACAGGACCCAATGCGAAAATCTAACTATTTTTAATTGAAAAGTCTACTATTTGTTTGAAAATTCAACTATTTTGTTGAAAATGTAACTCTCATTTTTGTAGGTAAAGGTTCATCCTTTTAGTTTAAAATTCATCTTCATAAGTAATGTTTTAAACTAAAATTGTAAATAGTTCACTTTTGGTAGAAAATGGATATTTTTAATTGAAAATTGATCTTTTCTGGTTGAAAGTACAATTATTTGGTTCAAAATTCATGTATTTTGTTGAAAATTCCTCTTTTTTGGTAGAAAATTAATTTTCTTGGTTCAAAACTCATCCTCTTTGGTTAAAAATGCAACTGTTTGGTTGTAAATTAATCTGTTTTGGTTGAGGATTCAACTATTTTGTTAAGAACACTTCTTTATTGTCTGAATTCAAATGTTTTTTATTTCAAATAAAAAATTTCTTTGATTAGAATATTATACATTACATGTTTCGTTGAGAATTCATCTATTTTGGTTAAAAAATCAACTACTTGGTTAAAAATTAAACTATTTTTATTAAAAATTTAACTATTTGGTAAAAAATTAACTTATTTATTGAAAAATCATATTTTAGGGTTAAAAATTCAACTGTTTTGTAGATAATAAATTCGTCTTTTTGGCTTCAAAATTCAACAATGCTGTTGAACATTGATGTATTTTGTTGAAAATTAGTCTTTGTTGGCAGAACATTAATTTTCTACATGGAAAATTCATTTTTTTTAGTTGAAAATTCAACTGTTTAGTTTAAAATTCATATTTTTTAGTTGAAAATTCAACTACTTGATTGTACTTCCTTAAAAAATCATTTTTTAAGATTCACCTCTTTGGTTGAAAATTTAACTACTTTTTTGAAAATTCGTTTTCTTTTCGGTTTAAAATTAATTTTTTAAACTGAAAATTCATTTATTTGGTTGCGGATTCAAATATTTTCTTAAAAATTCCTTTTTTTTCGTCTAGTCTAGTTTAACTTTTTGAAAATTCTTTTGTTACAAAAATTTACTTTTTTATGGTAGAAAAATCATCTTTCTTGGTTAAAAATGATCTTTTTGGTTGAAAATACAACTAACTTAGAAAAAATTCGTCTTTTTAGCTTGAAAATTTGAATATTTGGATATACGTTCAACTATTTTGTTGAAAATTCTTTTCTTTTACTTGAAATTTCAACTGTATGGTTGTTAATGAAACTGTTTGGTCAGAAATTACTTTTGCTGTTGTCAAAAATTTGTCCTTTGGGTTTAATAATTAATCTTTTTTAGTAAAAAAAATATTTTTTTGTTAAAAATTAAATTATTTTGTTGAAAATTTAATATATTTCGACTTGAAATCTTGGGTATTTAAAGTGTTTCATATTGAATTCAATATGATATTTAAATTAATTTCATTTAAGAACATCTTTTCCCCCTATTCTTCCCTCATTTTCATAAAAAGTTAACCTGTTTCCTTTGTTTTCTGAGAATTTTGGGCGTTTTTTGTTGTTGTGTGTTTTCATAACTTACCACCATGTAGGCATCTCCAATCGTTTCTACTTTGTACACGTCGTACCCTTTGATGATGCGGTCAAACAAAGTATATAAATCGTTAAGAAAATTGACCACCTGAAAGAGAAAAAGAATTAAGAAATTTTATTTTAGATGGCATATTTTTCAATGTACGAATTTATCGATACATACCTGAAAAGGAGTGCTTTCCGCAGACATCGCTGTAAAACCAACGATATCACTGAAATATATAGTAACCAAGTCGAAAGCTTCTGGTTCTACTCCGATGCCTTTCGTTAAACAATTGGCAACCGGCCTGCAAATTAAAAGGTCAAATAAGAATAATTCTAATATTTTTTTATTTTAGTATCAACATAATTTCTGTTGCTACTTTCATTTTTATTCCGAAGATATTCTAAGGGGCAATTCTTAGTCAAAATTGCATTTTTTAATAGAAATAAACAAGTCTTCAGTTAGTTATTTATGAAAATAAATATTACAAATATTAATATTGATAAGATGACGAATAACAAGATTTTTCACTTGAAAATTACCAAAAATTATTATGAAAGATTAAAAAAGAAAAGTTTATTTCTTAAAATCACAATAAAAATTGGTATGCATTTTAAAGAATTTTGATCCGTTAATTGCTTTTAAATTTTCAAAATGAAAATGGTATGCAAATTTGAATTATTTTATTTTTTATTCTAATTTTGAAATGTTGATTTTAAACCCACTAATTTTGTGAAAAACTTGCAATTTTTCAAATTTGTACAACTCTTATGAAAAAATTGTTCCACTTTGAAGTGTATTGAAAAATTTGTTTAGTTAGTATTTACTTTTAGTTATTTCTTTATTTTGATTATTTTTACTATTTTTAGTTCAGAATTGCTAGTTTTGAAATGCTTTGGAGTTAAAAAAGTTTTTTTTTTAAAACATCTGAATTCAAATTTTCATATTTTGAACGTCTATTCAAACGCTTCTAATTTTTCAAGTTGTTCAATTTTAAACATTCTTAACTTAATTTGTTTAAGCTTAAACATTATTTTTTCGACAAAGTAGAATTTGTAAAAAAAATTTTAAATTACAGTGCTTAAAATTTCAAATTATCCAATTTAGACTGATAAAATTTAGGAACGTCTAAACTTGAATATTTCAATTTGTAATCTTCAATTTCGAACAGTTTTAGATGATTTATTATCAAATACCTTCAATTTTTAATGACATATTTCCATTTAAATGATTAAATTTGAAAATGTTCAATTTCGAGCACCGCAAATTATAATTATTTTATTGAATTTCAAGTGAATGAAATTAGAAATTGCTCATTTTGCATGAATTGCTAATTTAAAGTAGTTACATTTTTAAGACTCTAAATTTGAAGTTCTTTGCCCGGGAAAAACAAAATTTGTTTTTTATTTTTTCTTAAGCAGACTGTTCAGAATATACGAGAAGTGCAGTCGAATTTGGGAAAAAGTTTTAAGAAAGCAACGATTTTCCTTGTGAGTACGTAATCCAGAATAAAGATGAAAAAATATCTTAAACTTTTGCGCTTTTCGTTATTTGACTGAAACAATTAAAAAATGCAATCTAAAGTAACTGTGAAAGTACCAAAAATTGAAAATCGTCTACAGAATCGACTTCCTGTTAATCCTAATACAGTCTTCCTTGGAATATATTCTGCTTTAATTTTAATAAAGAATTAAAGACTAACAGATAAAATTATAAAAATCTGTTATAGGAATAAAAACATACTCAGGTAACATTCTGTGAAGGAGGTCCTCTGTCTTTTGTTTTTCCTCGAAGAGAAGGCGTGTACGCTCACTGACTAGATCTTCGAGATTATTGGCATACTTTTCCATCATATCCATCATTTGATCCATAATATTGCGGTGTCTGCCAGCTTTCATTTTTTTCAACCTGGTCCTGATCGTTTTGAAATCAGGTCGGAGTTCCGGACATTCGGCCCAACAATCGGTAATGGTACTAACAATATATTCGGCACAATCTGCCTCGGATTCAGAGAGGACGTCTATATTAGGTCTAAACGGTGGCTCACCATCATCTGGGAACCTTTTCACTTGGTCTATGATATCTGTTAATTCGTTAATTAACGTTCTTATTTTTTTTCTACAATCATTGGTCGACTAAATGTATATGTATAATCTACACAACAATTTTTTATTATCATTTAACTAATATAAATTCTACTCACCTTTGGGCTCCATATCCACTCCACCATAAGGCCCCTTTCTTCCAATCATCTCATAGAGAATAATTGCAAACGAGTATAAATCTCCTTCCTGAGTTCCTCTAATTGGGGCATTCGGATTCCTCAGTAACTCTGGTGCTTTCCAAAACAAGTCTGCAAGTTCAAATTTCATATTAGCCACTGTCACTGGAATTGAGACCCTCTATAAATGTCCACCCGACCTCCCTGAACGCCCCTCAAACCTTCTCAAATGCCCGCCCGACCTCACTACATTCCTGTTAACTCCTCAGGAAGACTATTCATAAACAAGATTATCAATTTAATGGGGAAGAAGGTCGCGCAAAAAACTACAATTGGTAACAGAAGGGCTGGGGGGGGGGGCAGTTAAAGTAACGTCACGAACTCTTGTTTGGTTAAAAATTCTACTATTTGATTGAAAGTTGAACTAATTTCTTAAAAATCCATTTTTTTTGGTTGAAGATTCATCTCTTTGGTTGAAAATGTAGCAATTTTATTAAAAATTCGTTTCCTTTTTGGTTAAGAATTCATCTGTTTTGGTTGAAAATTCATATTTTCTAGTTGAACATTCAACTGCTTTGTAGAAAATTCGTCTTCTTGGCTTGAACATTTAACAATTTGGTAGACAGTTGAACTATTTGGTAGAAAGTTGAACTATTTGGTTAGAAATTAACTTTTTTGTTGAAAATTAATTTTCTGTTGTTGAAAATTTAACTATTTTGGTAGAAAATTAAACTGTTTGATTGTTTATAATGTTGGATGTTAATTTTGGCTTTAGGGTCAGAATAAATAATTCAGTCAATTTGTAATTGAACCAAACATTTCGGCGCACAATGGTGGCCCTCATCAGTGATTAATTTTCATTCTGGAAAAGATAGTTACAAAAACATGTTTATCAGGGACGCATTGTAACAATGTTGTTCAAATAAGAAAATTATTTCAAATTTATTTTAGTAAAATCTTAAATGTCTTTGGTAATTTTTGCATAAATTAAAAATATGTGGTGCCCTTACAATAATTGGATAAATTGATAAAATTTGTAATATAATATAAAAAGGCATGTTGTCCTTACAATAATTGG
>JAABKJ010004061.1:0-24902 GCA_011634705.1 Andricus grossulariae
AATAATTGTTGTCAATTTGCAAAGTATCATAGTAAAGATTCATCGGAAAGATATCTTTAGTTGATTCCGCAAACAAAAATTGAGCCTATTCATTGAAAAATCGCCAAACTGTGAATTTGTTTTTAAAAATTGTTTAAACAATTTCCAAAAAGCATCTATTCTTAATATTTGGTCATGGAACATTTATTTATCTCAAATTTTATACAAAATCTATTAATTTTAATGAGCTAAACACTGCCAATCCGAAAAAATGACTTTTCTTCATTAATTTGTTTATAACTCTATCACAATTTTTTTCAATTGTTGTAACCAGCTGAAAATTATTTCCATATAGTGACACTGTTTTAAGATCTTCTTTGATGAATCTGAATGTCTTAAAAGAAATGGCACTTGGAAAAAGTTGAAAAAAAATTTTCAACTTTGTTGTTAAATAACAAATTTAAAACAAAAATTTAAATAATCTAATTAGACGAATTTTTAAAAAATTCAGAAAGTGTTTATTGAAAAAAACCTTTAAATCGGATGAATAGTGTAAAAAACAATTCATGACCGATTTTGGATTTATTTTTTGAAAAAATTAAACATCTGGTGAAGGTAATTGTTATAAATAAATTAAATTAACAAACAGTCAACAATATGGACTTTTTCTTTTCAAAGTACATTTTTGCGTTCAAATTACTTGCTTTTATTGACAAAATGATATTCGATCATAAAAATTTGTCATCCAAAATTTTTTAATAATTTTATAAACAAATTACATAAACAAATGCCCAGTCTGGACATTTAAAGGCAGGTAGAAATAATTTTTTTCCTTAATTTTCCTTAAATGACGTCATCAGTGATGTGTAGTGATGAAAATTTATCATCGCAAATTTTTAAATAATTTTCTAACAGATTCTATAAACAAATGCCCAATGCTGATGTTTAAGGACAGAAAAATTATCTTTTTATCTTATTTTTTTTTAATTTATCTCGCCAATGATGTTTAGTCATGAAATTTTGCTATCCGATATTTTTTCTTAATTTTGTAAACTAATTCTATTAACAAATTCCCAGTGTGGATGTGTACATTAGGCATTTATTTATATCATTTGTTTATAAAATTATTAGAAAATATCAGATTACAATTTTAAATCACTAAACATCACTGAAAACATCATTTCTAAAAATTAAGAGAAAAGAGTATTTCTCTCTGTCTTTAAATGTCCACACTGGGCATTAGTTTATATAATTTGTTTAAAAAATTAAATTAAAAATTGGATCACAAATTTTTACGATCAAGTATCATTTTGTCAATAAAAGTAAGTAATTTAAATGCAAAAAAGTGTTTTGAAAACAAAAAATCCATAATGTAGACTGTTTGTTAATTTTATTTATTTATAACAACTAAGTTTACCAGTTAATAATTTTTTTCGATTTTAAAAACCCCAGTGCATCCAGTCCAGTGGTATTGAATACAGGAACAATTTTTGCACGAAAATAAAAAAAAAGGAAAAAATCTAGTTTTTTTCGCTATTTGCATTAACATAAATATTTAAACAAACAAAAATTGAAAAATCGGGCCATATAAATCTCTTTAAAATTGAATACCTAATTTTTTCAAAAAAGGAAATTCAAAATCGGTCAAAATTTGCCTCAATCAATTTAAACTTTTTTTGTTTAATAGCTTAGCAATTGTTTAAAAATTGATTGAATTTGTTACAAACAAATAAGTGACTGAAAATGAATTCATGGTAATTGAAAGTGATTCGTAAATTGATTTACACTAAATTTAAACAATTCACAGACAAAAACCGTTTTTTAATTGAACTCCTGAAAGATAATAAATAATTTGTTATTTTATAAACAAATTTTATAAACAATTGTCCACAGTAGGTATTTATGAAATAAATCAAGTTTTTTCTACTAAATTAGCCAAAAATTATACGAAAATATCACTTATTTATCAGATTTAGTCATCTAATAACAATTTATGATTGTTTAAACAAATTAAATTAACAAATTCACTGTCCGCCTATTTGCAGAGGTAAAAACTTGGATTTTTTTTTCTTTTTGTGTTTCTTTAGAGTATTAGCAGACTCTTATTTAGTAATGGCTCTGTGCTATCGATCGATAACAATTGATAATTGTTTAAACAAACTTATTTAACAAATGCATTTTTCGGCTATTTCGAAAGGTAAAAATTTGGTTTTCCACCGTAACCAATTCTTATTAACTAATTTTTAAACCTTTTTTTAGAAACCTCAATAATGATCTACTATTGTTATTGTCACTAATAATTTTTTTGACAACAAATTTTCGTGTTTTTCGGTGATCAACAGTTACGTTAATTTTAAGTATTCACAAGAAAAATGGAATTTTTGTTAAAAAATGCATATGAAACGCACATTTTTTCTTTAAAAATGTTTAAAATGATAAGAATTTGTTTAAACAATTTTTTTAACAATGAAAATAGTTTATTGTCACATAGGCTCCTTAAAGGTCTAGAAATTTTTTTTTACACTTAATTTAGTTGAAAACCCCATGTTTTCACCTCTAAAAATAGCCAGAGAGTGAATTTGTTAATTAACTTTGTTTAAACAATCATTAATTGTTATTGGATGACTAATTCTGATATGTAAGTGATATTTTCGTATAATTTTTGGCTAATTTAGTAGAAAATACTTTACTTACTTCATCATAAATACCTACTGTGGATAATTGTTTATAGAATTTGTTTATCAAATAACAAATTATTTATTATCTTTCAGGAGTTCAATTAAAAAACGGTTTTTGTCTATGAATTGTTCAAATTCAGTGCAAATAAATTGGCGAATCACTGCTAATCCGCATGAATCCATTTTCAGTCACTTATTTGTTTATAACAAATTCAATACATTTTCAAACAATTGATAAGCTATTAGACAACTTTTCTGGATAGCTGCATCATTGATTCCAGGTATTTCGTATTAAATGCAAGTATTTCTCAAAAACCGGTACTCTTGAAAAATTTTTTTTTTTCAATTTTTGTTAATAAATACTTTTTTTTTAAATCGGCCATGACGGATTTATGCATAATTTTATTAGCTTCAATTTAGAAGAAATATTGTTGCAATTAGTTGAAAAATCACTTCTAAATATCAAATTGACCACAGACATTTTTTTGTTCAGCATTGCCTTCCCTAGCGGATCGGATGAATGAAAAGGGTACGCTAGGGCGTAACCGTAAAGTGAGCGAATAGTAAAATTTCCATAATATCAAAATGAAATTAATGAAAATAGAAAAATGAATGTTTTAATTGTTTCAATTATAACCCTACGTAATTTTTTTCATATTAACATTTAATTATTTAAAAGATTGAAATATAAAATTGATTTAAAA
Source organism: Andricus grossulariae (assembly GCA_011634705.1). Lineage (NCBI taxonomy): Eukaryota > Metazoa > Arthropoda > Insecta > Hymenoptera > Cynipidae > Andricus > Andricus grossulariae. The sequence goes on from JAABKJ010004061.1 coordinate 3,362, forward strand.
ATGCTAACATTGAATTATTATTACAACAATTCAAGAGTTTATTTTGCTGCTTTCATTCATTTTATTATGATATTACGGAAATTTTACTATTTGGTTACTTTACGGTCACGCCATAGCGTACCCGTTCCGTTCACCCGGTACGCTAGGGTTGCCAGTGAAATATTTTTTTCTACGTGAAAAATAAAGAGACAAGTAATTTTTTTTTGAACTAACATTACGACATTTTTACATTTTTACGAATGTTTTAAATTCTTAAGGGTAAAATCAGTTTTTTTGGCAATTTTACTTTGAGAACAGTGCAATTTTTGCAATTTTTAAGATCTTCCGGTTTTTCTTGTTCCAGCTTATCCAGTTTTTTTGCTGATATTTTCAGGAATAATAGGTACTAATATAGCATATTTATCATAAATTGTCAATTTGGTATGTTTTGTTTCACAGGCGAAAAAAAATTTTTTTTTCAAAATGCCTCCCTAGCGGATCTGTCCGATCCGTTCACTAAGCACGCTAGGGCATATTTTCATCCCTTCTCACATTTGTTTACAATTTCACATATAACTCAACACTCTTTTTATCTTTTTTTGACATTTATATATATTTATTTATTTGTATTTATTCATGCGTTAAAAAATACATATATATATATGTGTGTGTGTATGTGTGTGTGTATGAATGTGTATGAATGTGTAAAAAGATAAAAACAGTGTTGAGTTCCATGTGAAATTGTGAATAAATGTGAGAAAGGATGAAAATTTGCCCTAGCGTGCCTAGCGTGTACGCTAGGGCCGTTGCCCTTTTTTCAATTTTTGAGATTTTGATGTTTTTCTTGTTTCAGTTTGTCAAGTTTTCTTCCCTCTTTCGAAATCAATGATAAAAACGACGAAAGAATGAAAAATGGTAAAGTTAATTCGATTTTTTGAAAAATTAAAACACGAACAAATTTTAATCTGTCCCCTGAAAAAACACTTTTCGCATCAATATTACAACTAGAATTATATTTTACTTTTGACAGGATTTTTTTACACGAATCGACTTTGTTTTGTAAAATTTTCAAATTGGAAAATTGCCAAATAATAAAATTCAGGAATAATAAAATTTCCGAATAATAAAATTCACGACATAAAATTTCCGAATTATAAAATATCCGAACTAGACCATTCCCAAATTTGAATAATCAAAAAAATTGTTTTTTATATATAAATATTATTTATTATTGAAAATATAATAATAAAATATTTTTAGCAAACATTTTTTTAATGTTTGAAGTTTTTAAAATTATTGTTTGAATTTAAAATATCAATAATTTTATGAACATTATATGAAAAGATAAATATAAAATCACGTATGCCTCAAAGGAAAAAGAAATTTCTCACTAAATATTCTCCGAACCTTATAAAATTTTCCGAACAAAATTTGCAGAATTCAATTCAGCACAATTTATCTCGAAATTTATATTGAATTTTTTTTTGTATTTAAGAATTCGATTTTTCGGAATGTTTTTTGTAATTTTGAAAAAATACTATGCAAATTTTCAAACAAAATTTCCCATTCAGAAATATATTCTTTCAAATATTGTTATTTTAAATCCAAACAATAATTTAAAAAACTGCAAACATGAAAAAACATTTCTTTGATAAAAATAATTTATTTCTAATAAATTGATAATATTTAACAAAAAAACATTTTTTAATTGTTTAAATTCGGGAATTTTATCATTTGTGAATTTTCTAGTTTGGATATTTTATAATTCGGCAATTTCCTGTCAGGAATTTTTTAATTCGTATAATTTCATTATAAAAAAATTTAATTTATAGAAAAACGTATATATATTATATGTTTTTCGAAAATTTGGAAATCATTTAAATATCTTCGAGAAAATATTGTCAACCTGGAACAAAAAAAAACTTAAAATCTTGAAAATTGCGAGGTAAAAAATTTGAAAAAAAAAATGTTTTTGTCCGGAAAGCAAAAAAAACACACAAAATGGGAAATTTATATTAAGTATACTATATAAGCATTTCAGGAAAAAAAGCTGGGGGTTTTGAGACATTTTTTTTCAAAAAATCGAAAAAACTTTACAATTTTTTATTATTTTTGAATTTATTTTTGTGGAAATGGGAATAAATATTCTCAAAAAATGTAAAAATGCCTAATAAAAACTCTAATTTGCCGAAACGGTAACCCTCCAATTTTTTCTTATCGACAGAAATTCACTGGAATTTTTTCAAACATTTTTAAAGAAAATTTTAGTGGTGCCATAAATTTCTTAAATCTTTCGAAATTTTTTTAATTTATTCTCTAGGTGTAAAAATCGTAAGAAAAAATATTTTTCTGTAGAAAGTAAGAATGAAAATTAAAAATTGTGAAAAAATCCTACTGAATACAGAAATTCTTTTTTAATTAGGAAAAAATAACTTTTTTGAATTCGACTACATTGATTTTTGAAAAGTTAAAAAATTTGTATCTGAAACCTTTTTTGTTTAAATTAGAATAGCGAGTCATGATTTTATTTTTGTTCTAATCAAATTTATTAGAATTAAAAAAATTGTTATGAAAATCTAAAATGATGGTATATTACTCTAATTTAAATTAAATAACTTTCAGGTAGAACATTTTTTTAAAATAAATGTTAAGCTAGTGAGTTTCTTTCTCTAAGAGAATCAAATTGAAGGGGTACCGTTTTGGAAAATTTATCTCTTAATTTTTAAGCGCAAAATTTTCTCGAATAAAAAAAATTAACAAGCATCTTTTTTTTTTTTGAAAAATGAATATTTAGTTGTTGTCCTTGAAAATTTCCCTTCAAAATTAGCTTAAAATACATAAAATATAACTTTATAACTTTCTACTGGTATTTAGATGTTTCAATGAATTTTTTAAACAATTTATTATCGTTTATGGCAATTTTATCTTAGAATAAAGGCGAAAATTACTATAAACAGTAATAATTATTTTAAAAATTCCTTGAAACATCTGAATATAATTAGAAAGTGATATTTTAGGTATTAGAATAAAATTTTTACTTATGGCGTTTTTCGGGACAATATAAAACAGGCTTATGGGGGCAAAATTCGAAAATTAATTTGTTATTTGTATTCTATGGATAATTGAGAAGAAAAATGATTATTATTGGGTCATTTGACATGAGATTTCCCTGAGGTGTCTTTTGTAAATGTGTATTTTAAATTAATTCTGCAATACAAGCTTCAGTATTACGCTCTATCATTAAAATATTTTAAAAAATTCAAAAACACTCAATTTTAGCTCCCTCTAGAAAAGATCAAAACTTGTAACCATTTTATAAATTTAAATTCCTCACAGAATAATAAGACATAGGGGAAACGTACTACAGTGGATAATGTAACCTACAGTTGATAATCATTAATTAAAAATACTAATATATGTAAATTAATTAATTAAATTTAATTAATAGTTGAGGCATTATACGCGTTTGTAAATTAAAATTAAAATTATTAATTTTTCTTTTATTTCTTCTTTTAATTAACGATTATTCACTATAGCTTGCATGATCCACTGTAGGGAGGTTTCCCCTACAAACATAAAAAAAGAGCCCCATGTGGTTTTTATTTTCTGGTTAATATGTGTGTACATAAAAATTAGGTATGAATAATTTCGATCAAAGACAAAACACCAAATACCTCTTTTTTCAAATGCCATGATGCTTCATTCCAAATATAAAGTATTTTAATCTATAAAAAATGAATATAAGACATCCAGACTATTTTGATCAAACAACAATCTTCTATCACACATAACTACAATATTCACAAATGCAGATCAAGGTACAAAATATCGTTATTGTCAATGTCCTATTTTATTTGAAATTATAGATTATTTTAAATTATAGCTTATTTTAAATTGTTAATTTGCTGAAATTATAACTTGTTATTATTTATACTGCAGCAGTATATAAAATATAAATTTCATATTATTAAAAAAAATACAAATTACTACTTACAGGCTATAACAACGAATGTTATGTAAAATAATAAAGTACAATAGCAGTACAATATGGGCACTAAGAATATATTGATACAAAATTTTCCTATATATTTACGCAAATGGGAATAACAAATATTACTTACAATAGTGGTTGTATATTAAGGTGGTCCAAAAATGCATTAGAATTAAAAAGAAAAAAAAATCTTATATATCGCCCTCAAATTTATTCGAATCTATAAAAAAAAACCATAGGGGAAACCTCCCTACAGTGGATAATCATTAATTAAAAATACTGATGTATGTAAAATATTTAATTTAATCAATAGTTAAAACACTATACGTGTTAATAAATTAAAATTCATTATTTTTTTCTTATTTGTGCTTCTAAGTAATGATTATTCACTGTAGGTTGCATTATCCACTGTAGGCAGGTTTCCCCTAAGTCAAAAATTTGCTTTTGAAAGTTTTCTTACGCTAATTATAATTTTATTTAGGGTTTTTAAATATAAATTGTTTTAATGCATAAAATACTATTTTCTACTGATAATTAGATGTTTAAATCAATTGTTTAAACAATTTAGTATCGTTTTTATTAATATTCTCTTTCAATAATGTTAGAAAGTTGCATTTTTTCTAAAATTTTCCACTTTTGTCAACTTTTTACATAGAGGAGGAAATTATCAACGCCATTTAAAAAATATATTAAACAAATTATTATTATTTATAGCTATGTTCTATAATAATGCTAGTTGCAGTTTTTTCTGATTTTTTTTTTACTTTTTGTCCACTTTTCACTTAGAGTGAGATAATAATTATTGCAAGTTGACAAAAATAATTGTTTAAACAATTTATTATTGCTTATAAATATCTTATCTTATATAATTGCTAGATAGTTGCGGTTTTTCAAAAATTATTAACTTGGCTCTGGATTTTTAGTTATCAACAAATAATAAATAATCATTCGAAAGAATAATTTTTTAAACAATCTCTTTCTTCATTGTAAACATATTTTTCTGAAATAAAACAGATATTTGAAATATTCTTCAAATTCTCTATATAGATCATATTAAATGTAAATTTTCCTTCAAGTCGTTACTGAGAGCCTTTTTGTTTCAATTAATATTGTTATTATTTATTATTTGTTCCTAACTAAAAAGTGAGCTAAAAAGTCAAAGTAAAGCTGAAAATTTCAGAAAAACCAGCAACTTTCTAGCATTAGTATAGGATAAGATAGTTATAAACAATAATAATTCGTTTAAATTATTATTTTTGTTCATTTGCAATAAAAAATACCACGCTCTAAGTGAAAAGTGGACAAAAAGTGGAAATTTCAGAAAAAACCGCAACTATCTATGCATTATTCTAAGAATATATTGTTATAAATATTAATAGATTGTTTAAACAATTTTTGTTGTAAAGTTTACATAATTATTTCCTTGCTCTGACTGAAAAGATGACAAAAAGTTGGAAATTTCAGAAAAAACCGTAACTTTCTGGCATTACTCTACAAGAAAATTGTTAAAAACAATAAAAAATTATTAAAAGAAATACTTTATTAACATACAATAATTATTGCCTCATTCTAACTGAAGAGACAATAAAATGTAGGAAATTTAAAAAAAATCGTGAATCTATAGAATTATTCTAAGATATTATTGTTACGAACAATAATAATTTGTTTAAACAATTATTCGTGTTAAACTGCATTTATTATTACCTCGTTCTAAGTGAAAAGTTGACAAAAAGTAGAAAATTTTAGAAAAAACTGCAACTTTCCAGCATTATTCGAAGAGGAAATTGTTATTAATGATAACAAATGTTTTAAACAATTATTTCTGTAAAAATTAATTGATTATTGACTCGCTCCAACTGAAAAGTGGAAATCAACTTGCAAAATTTGGGAAAAACCGCGACATTCTAACTCTATTCCCAGCTGAAAATTCCTGTACAGGAACCTCGGAGGATCCTGGTTATGTTGCTGGATCCGACCCTACACACGAACCTGTACAGGTAATTTGAGCGATTCCTGATTAGAAACCATTTCTATTAAACGAAAAAAAAAATTACCGCCAAAAACTCGAAAAACTCAATCTTTTATTTATGGGTTTTTTTGGGACCCTATAAAACAGACTTATGGGGGTATATTATTATCATGGTGCTTGCGGAACCCCTAAATATAATTTTCTCTCAACAAAAAAACGCACTTATTTTTTTGTGGATTCGAACAAATTTGAGGGCGATATGCATAAAAATTAGAAGAAAAAAAATGTGGACCACCCTATTGTGTATAAACTACTGTTATTCTATAAGATCAGAGTAATTAAGAGAATAAGAAATTATTTTAGATGTTCACTTCTAAATACATAATCAATTTTATTTGGCAAATTTGAGGATGATTATAGGATTTTAATTACCATTTAAAGAAAAAATGTTATAGATTATTTCATTGTTTGTCTGTTTTTGAAATTCGGAATTCGATAAATGGATTTTTCTGGACAAAATAGTCTAGAGCTTACAATTTTCATTGGATTTGAGCGTTTAAAAAAAATGAAAGCTAACTAAATTTCCAAGAGATATGTAAGAGCCGATTTTTTATGTAAATCTTTTTTATTTAGTAAAAACCCCCTTCCATTATGATGAGAATACTTTATGAAAATATTTATGCAAATTTTCTTCATATAATCAGTAATTTTTTTTTGGAAAAACCCGCGACTTTTCAACTCTATTCACAGGTGAAAATTCCTGTACAGGAACCTCAGAGGATCCTGGACATGTTGCTGGACACGACCTTGCACTTTATTCTTTTATTTTTTGTTAAGAATATATGCAAGAACAAAGCTTAGTAACAGAAACAAATTTAATACACAAATACTTATTACTACTACTATTGAATATTTTTAAACATTTGATAAACAAATATAGATTTTTGTCAACTCTCAATCGGCAGATTTTCTATTTTTAACCGTTGAAAAAAGAAAATATATTGGTTGAAAATGGACGAAAATCTCTCTTTGTTTATCAAATTTATTTAAACAATTAATATTTGTTATTAGTTACCAAAAAAATCAGACATATTATTTATTTTCGACAAATTTTTAATAAATTACGTCCAAAAACGTAGTCTTCAGAGCGAGAAATGACTGTTACACTTATTAATTTGTTAATAAAAAAGTACAAAAATGGCCTTAAATGTTGTTCCCTGCTGAACAGTATTTGTAAGGAGTATCTTTACTGATTTTATGAGGTTTTAAATAAATATGAGTAGTTTCAACAAAATGGGAGGACTTATTTAAAAAAAATTTAATCCAACTTTGTTGGAGAATGAAAAAAATTGTTAATTAAAAAACCGGCTCTCAAAAAATTTCTTGGAAATTTACCTTTTATTTTTTTCAAATGTCAAATAAGATCAAGATTGTAAGCTCTGGACGCATTTTTCCAAAAAAACCTTTTTGTTTTGCTTAAATCGTTCAGAGAGGTTGCCTATTAAGTCCAGAAACCGTCGAGCAAATTAAGGTAGAGCTACTTTTGTTACAAACAAAAAAACAAACAAATTATTATTAAAACTATTTATAAAAAACACAACAATTAATATTTAATAGTACAATTAAAAATCTTTATTATTTATTGAATTTTACACAATCAATAGATGAAAAAACGAATATAAATTTCATCAATCATGAGCTAAACATTGTGGTCCTTTTTTTTGTGGAAAATTGTTATCATTATTTAGCGCTGTAATGGAATATTTATGAAAATTGTTTAAACAATATTTTTTTACTGCAAAAATATTACAGATAGGTAACAAATAATCGAAATCTTCTTGAGTTCATGGTTGTACCAGATTCTTTCAGATTTTTCGGGCAATTTGAAGTATGGAAAAAATGATTATATATACTAATTTGTTATTAAAAATTGCAATTTTTTTAATCCGACAGACACTTGTTCTTGAATAAGCACCATCCCTTAGCAGATCCACCAAGATAACTCACTAAAAGTGTTAATATAAAAAATATCATTGTTCAAAAAAAAAAAAGTTGGCTATTTTCAATGTTTTGTTAATAACAATAGTAGCGCTACCTTAATTAGCTCGAGGGTTTTTCGGACTTCAATAGCAAACCTCTCAAAACATTTAAGGCAAAAAATTGCTGGTAGCTTCGAATTCCAGCACTTCGACTATTTTCGTCTAATTTGTCTGGACTAACTGCAGATAAAAGGATAGGGATAAGAAACGTTGCAGGTAATGTAAAGCAGAGTAGTCAGCTAGAGTGCGGGATAACGTCTGGCTGGGTAATGGATACATGGGTAAGAACGTGCTGCCCTCTATCCGAATGTAGCGGAGAATCAACTCTCCAGAGGCGAGTTTACCCCTCCATCAATTACTCAGGCAGATGTTACCCGTACCATAGCATTACCTGCAACGTTTCCTAACCCCAGTTTTTTTCTGATGCTGAGTGTTACCTTACTATTGGCTATTGGCATACCTGGTTGAACTTGAGGGGCGACGTGCGAGCGATGGTGGTTGTTGGTAGTGGTTGAGGTTGAGATTGAGGTAGGGAGACGTCTTTGGGGTTCGGGGGATGAAGACGGGGGATGACGATTGGGCAAGATCGTCTGGTTGTTTGCGGAGATTGGAAGGAGGGTTTGCCCGTCGCCATGGGCAGCAGAGACCCCGTAGTTCCGGCGAAAATGACGAGGCTGGACCGATGGCTTTCGGCTCCTACTCATCATGCCACCCTTGCCGACACCCCGTTGCTGCGGACTTGGTGTACTGCATATTCATATTTTTAATACACTACGTCCATTCTAACTCATCTCTAAAGATTCAGGGCCTACCTGATTTTCAAACTTTAGTCTTATTACAAAAAACCAATCTCAATCGAGATTTCAAAGAATGATATTTTTCAAATTAATCCAGTCGCCACTAATACATCTGTATGCACTGACTCAAAACACACACGCGGTATTTCTCTGTTCGGCCAACGATAGTAGACTTTTTGCTGATGAGCGCGAACTAATCCCCGCCGACAACACGATCCTCGCTTGAAAACTTTTGCGTGGCGAGCCCGCAAGACCAAGTCAGCCGAGATTCGAATTGGATTTGGCACGTCATAAGTCACAGAGCTCAAATCCAGTTTCCTGTCCAGCAGGAAGTAGCAGTGCCAGCAAAGTGGCACGCCAAGCTGTCAGATAACGCTTCTGCCAGCATCAGCAGTGGCCAATCATCGGCCACCACCAACTCCATCATAGAAAGTAGAAAGACGTCAAGAACGTCAGTCATGAGTATGCATATATCTAACTCACAAAAATCAAAATCGAGTACAGCTAGTACCAATAAAGTCGCTGACAATATTCTCAAGTCGGGCTCCAAACCGCTAAATCTAGGTACTGAAACAAGTTCAGCACTGGAAAAAATACCCCGAATTAATGTAATTGTGGACGAGGCTAACCACCCCTACACTATTAAATAAATAAATAAATATAAATTATAATTATAAACATAAATTTCTGAAAGAGTCCACCCAATTTAAAGCCATAGTTTATAACATTGGCCTAGTTGTTTATTCAGTTCGCGTGTCTTATATTGAAGACTACCGTAATATTATCACTAATCTAGGGCTGTAAGGCTTCCAGTACTATCTTCATAAAAGCACTAACTTGCCTCCTATCAAGCTCGTCATTCGGAAAATCCCCACTGCGTACCCGGAAGATTTAGTTCTCTCTGAATTTAAAGAGGAAGGATTCACAATCATGTCGGTCGCTCGCATGAGATACCGACAAACTAAGAAACCCTTACCAATGCTTTTGGTAACGGTCCCAAATACACCACAAGCAAAGGTGTTTCTCAATCTCCAGTCCATTGCTTATATAAAAATAAAAGTAAAGCCCTATGTTAAACCGACGAAAACTTCACAGTGCTACAATTGCCAAAGATTGTAAATCGCCGGCCACTTGCGCTAACATTGCTGGAGACCACACAGTTAATTAGAGGGGCTGTTCTGCCTTTAAAAAAGCCTCTAGAAAAACCACCAATAATAAACCAAAACCTCATAATTGAAAAAAAGAAACTGCTCTCTCAAAAGCAGCTGTACAGATCGCACCAAAAGACAATTCGACACATGTAAATACCCCAACAGTCGGTGCCTCGCTATCACAAAAATTACCGCTCTACAGCCCTGCCGTAGCCTCTATATCACAAACATGCACGATCAAAACTCAAACTGCACAGCTATCCAAGACACCAAACACCACTAATAATCGAGCTAAAGCACCAATTGCCGCAACAATTTCCATCCAACAGAATAAAATCATTCCAGAAATCGCACCCAATAAAAGTTCACCTACTCAGGATATCAAAATAAATCTAGTAAACCTCTTAAAAAGAGCTACAATCTTAACAACCGTTATAATGGGGGAAAAATCAACATCACGGAGGCTATAAATTCAACCGCCGATATTATGAGTAATATACTTTCACTTGCCATAGAAAATGGCCACCTTCAATAATAACACACGAAAAATAATTTTTTGTAATGCTCAGGGTATCCTTAAAAAATACATGAATTAGCCACACTCTACTACGTGAAACCCTACACGTGAATCTATTTCGTGACGATCAATCGTACAGAAATAACACTAATAGTGGTACCGCGATTTTAATTCAAAAAAATATTGACCACCACGAACTAATAATTCCTGGACTTAGAGCCTTCGAAGCTACTGCTATACAAATAAAAATACACGGGAAACCATATGCCATAGTATCGCTCTATCTGATGCTCTCTCGCGAATTCATAACAATTGATTAGAGAAAAATATTCAAACTTTCACCCTCCGTAATTTCTGCAGGGGATCTAAATACTAAACACTTAGCTTGGAATAGTAGAACAACTAACGAAATCGGAAAACAATTGTTTGAATTCATAAACGACCAGTATCTGTCTTTCTCCGCAACAGACTCCGATACCTCTTTCCCTCACAACATCAAACATAAATCTGACTTTATTGATTTTGCAATTTTCAAAAATAACTTCTACAATCACGACACTCTCACAATTGATGAATTAGACTCAGATCATCGACCAGGTCTCCTAAGCCTTTTTACTAATTGTGAAAAAGCCCTGGTCGCGCCTCGCTATAATTTTGCAAAAGCAAATTGGCGAAAATTGAACTTAACCCTAGAAACACATGTTAATTTCGAACCTTTAATAGCAAACACTACTCACATTGACGAAGGCATAACTAATCTCACCCCTAGCATAAAAACTGCCATTCACACTTCAGTTCCTCAGACTACCATTAACAAATACGATCCACCTCTAATACCCGAGATTAAATACCTTATCCAAACTCGCAATAAACTTTGCCGAATACATCAAAGAACTAAAAACTGTATCCTTAAAAACATCGTTAGCCACCTTCGGAAAACTATAGCAATTAAAGTTCAAGAGCACAGATGCAAAAATTGAAACAAAGAAGTCGAGAAACTTGAAATTAAAGATAACTCTATATATCGTATGACTAAAGCCCTAACGAAGCCGCAAACTAATATTCCTTCTCTCAAAAATCCAGATCAAACGTTTGCGCTTTCTCCTACCGATAAAGCCAATCTCCTAGCGGCAAATTATGAAAGTTGTTGCGTCGCAACACAGAAATCGAATGGTTGCGAATCAGACCTGAAGTATAGTTTCGAATCCACCGGAAAGTGGAAGGGAAGAGAAAGAAAGAGAGAGAGAGACGGAGAATGAGTGTACGGGCGCGCATCGACGTTGGCGCCTCAATCATGACAGTTCGTATCGACTCGTCGATCTGATTACACGGTCCGTGCGGAGCTCCCTCGTGTCCAATCTCGGCTTCCACACGAAGTCAAACTCGCCATAGGCTGAATATAATTAATTGTATGCCGCTCGAATGGCAACTCATTTTCCAAACGAAAATAGATTTCACACGAATCGAACCAAACCAAAAAAAAATTTTTAATTGAATTCCGCATGTAATCGCTTTTCCTTGTGTTTTTCCTCGATAAATCAGGGTCTTTTATGCCTCATGGCTTTTTCCCTTAACTCGGAGTTTTCATTTATCCGCCTAATCTTAATAATAAGTTCATTTTTAAAAGTAAGTGAGTTTCGAAGAATTTCAGGAAACGTATCCAGCTAAAAAACATAAAAACTAACTAGACCGCTGAGCCACCTAGAGCAAGGCGATTCAAGACAAAACAAAAGTAATTTCGCTGCACATGACGAGCCATCTTGCCCTCAACAGATTGCTGAATGTGAACCAAATTTTCTCCGATTTTCTTAAAATCCCATGTGCCGATAATTTCAAGAAAATAACCCACAAGCAACTAACGAAACAAATTAAAACTACTAAAAACAACAAAACACACGATCCTGATTTAATTTCAAACTTAGTTCTCAAAAAACTTCCGATCTCGTGACTCATTCTCCTTGCTGCTATCTTCAATTCTTGTATTCAACTAAGCTACTTTCCTAAGTCATGGAAAATAGCTCACAATTTAGTTCTTCAGAAAAAAGGCACAAGAAATTATAGAAAATACGGATGAGAACGGAAAAAGCGCAGTAAAGATAGATCAGTGAATACATCAGTATTTGTGGCGGCTGGCTTACATGTTAATTATCTATATTTTTGTCTATACAGGCATTTTTGTAGAAACATTTTTCAGACAAAATATAATGATACAATTTACCGATTCAAAGGACTGGTTTTTTCAATATGACTTTAAAGCACACGTTTTCCACAAAAATCTATCTACCAGAATTCTAAAATAAACCTTCTTGAATCCCTGATGATAAAATTTTTACCTATCTAAGAATACTTGTTCTGCTCAAGTCAGTTCAAGCTTGAAATATTTTGACTATTTGAATCTAGGTAATTTAAAAAAAACCGATACCTTAGGTTTGAAAAAATTAACCAAAAGAATTTAATAAAAATTGTTTCCCTATACTTCTGTTATTGCTAAATAATTGTACTAAATTGACCTTATTCCTAATTTAACAAACTTTTTTTTTAAATTTTAAACGAAATTAAATTTTAAACTATATGGGTTGGTAATTGGGGCACTACGTCATACGTCTATAATATATTATAAAAATAATGAAGAAATATTGATAGAATAGTAAAGAGATGAAAGGCACAGATGAAAGATTAAAAACAGCACATGCTAAAGTAAGGAAAAAGGATATAAATAACATGCACAGTAATAAACAGCAGTGCACACTTCAAACTTTTACACTTCAATCGTTTTATTATACCAAAAAGAATAATAGACCATGCGCCCATCGATATTTTTCTTTCTCGTGCGCTAATAACGATTTACCTTTCCCAAGCATGATCATTTTCAGCGGCAATTGAAACATAATAAAAATAAAATTATTCTGAAAATACATCTTATCTTGAACTTTAAAATAATATGCTATAATTTTCATTTCATAAAATAATTACAAATATTTTGACAGTTTGGAATGATACAATAAAGTTCCAGAGATTCAAACTTAAATTTTCAAAAGAAAAAAAATTAAATAATAATCAGAGCAGACTAAAAATTTATTTTTTCCACAGAAACATTTCCTGTACTACTCTAAGACGATACAACTTATTACGAAAACCTTCCACTTTTCTCTAAAGAGAGTATTAAAAATCAAAGTAACTTCAAAATACTATAACTTTCCCAGAAAAAAATTCTTGGGCAAAATATCTGAGAAGTATTTGATTTTTATGCGTGCACCAAGTTGTGTAAGTTTAAAAAAAAATCGGTGAGATGAAGTTTTATTTTTTGTGAATCCGGCATCGTGTTCCTGTATATTAATTTACAGAAATAAAAATATCTTTTCGACTTTTCAACAAAACTGGAGAGATGAATCGTCAATACCGTCAACGAGAAAGTTATAGGCGATGTATTTTCTTACCTTGCATTGTGACTCATGGCGATTATGTTTCTGTAACAGCATATAATGGGTCCTGATTGTTGGGAAGCGAGTGATGATGTGTTGACGACGATTATCACACAATAAAAAGCAAATATACAAAAAATAATCGGGATTCTAAAATTTAATCCGTAACTCAATTAACGTTTAAAAAGCATCTGCGGGGGTAAGTAGTAGTAGAGCTATACCACTATAACGCCACTTACCGACTGAAAAAGGCTATGTTCCATTGTGAGTTACCGACAGCCGGTAATAACATTAGTTGGTAATGCAGATTCCTAGCATGGTACCAGTCTCAATCAATATATCAGTGACTTACCTTACCGAGATCCCAGGCGATAAATGAGAAGATAGATGAGAAGGGGAAGGGGCGGAGATAGAAAAAAAGTAGGATGAGAAAGGCTGTTCGAAGTTAGAGAGACAAATGAGGACTGGATAGAAAAGGAGGTGGATCGGCAAGTTAGATCACTGGTATAGCGAGTGAAACTCGATCCATGTCAGTAACCTGCATTACCGACTAATGCTATTACCGACTGTCAGTAACTCAGCATGGAATAGAAAGTTGATCAGCCCAGAAGGTTCGTCCTAGTGGTATGGCTCTACTACTAGGTTACGATGATTTTTCTTCTCATATACATCAGTTGGCATCAATTTAAATAAAAAATTTAAAAAAAACGACTGATTGAATATACTTTTCCAACAAAGAGACTTCTAAAAGGGATGATGAATTTGAAGAATGTATAAATAAAATGCCAGCAAATCAAATTGAAAATAAATATGAAATAATCTCAAATTAAAATAAACAATGTGCTTTAGCTGTGTTCCTTTTCAACAATTTCTACTATTTTCTTATTTAAATTATTATTTTTCTCAAAGTTACTAATATTTATTTTAATATTAAAATTGATTTACTCTGCTAGATAATTAATTACAACTATTGACTTGGAGTCAGGTACTAATTTAATTCACTACTAATTTGCTAATTTATGTATATCTACACTGCTTTAGTAGTACAAATACCTAGACTACTTCATTTTCTAGTTACTGTAAACAAATTAGATTGAAAAGAGGTTTGCAAATAATTATAATCATTGACAACGATCTACGTCACTTATATGCAAAATGGATCAATGCTTTAAGATGAAGCATTTTCCAGGAATCCTGCAAAATAAGTTTAATACTTGTCTTATACGTTAGGACACAAACGTGCTTATATTAGAATGTAAGAAGCATCTAACTTTCATTGTTATATTTTATTCACGAGTCTAGAAAGCACTTATCATTAAGCTGCCAAAATTTACTCGCAAGAAAAGTTTAGTAGTATAGCTATGACCACGTCCTCATTTACCGGGCAAGCAATATTATTTTCTAGGCTAAGAGACTGACAGTCGGTATTACCAGCAGTCGGCAGTGCAGGTCTCTGACATTGATCGAGTCTCCGTCGATATATCAGTGATCCACCTTACCTATCATTCTGCTCATATATCTCCTGATACTTTTTCTCCTCTTCTTCTATAAGGGGGTGGAGATGAGAAAGCATTACCGACGGAGGGTAATACCGACTGTCAATTATTTAGCATGGAACAGAACCTTGCTTGATCGGTAAGTGACGTCGTCCTCGCATAGCTATACTACTAATATTTCGTGTTTCTAATTTATTTGAAAAAATAATTATATATTTTAATTATAATGTAGTTTTTCATATTAAAGTTGAAACTCTTCAGTGTTAAAAAAAATGTATTATGCAGGGTATTCACGAGTGTCATGCTCTTCGTATCCAAAAATTTGTTTTTAATATAACATCTGACCGAATGTTAGTAAATTATTTCTCTTAAATTATCAGTTTTCCCGTATTGAAAGAAAGATTACGTTTACGATTTACCTTAAAATGTGAAGTGAGAGCGGTGTAAATAATTTTTAATGCGGATGAATATTTGACAGCGAAATCTATCGTGAAAATATACAAAAAATAATTTTTCTATGATTTTTAGAATCAAAATATTACTACTGATGAATTTATTTAAAAAAAAAACATTATTTTTGATAAAACAATTTTACAACTTACGAAAAACATTTGTTTTAACAATCTTTTTTGTAATTGAATTTTTTTTCCTATCGCTTATTACCAATTTTTGAAAAATGGTTGAATTTCAATAAATAATAGCTTATTTTTTGTTTTAAAAAAATCTCTGAAACTTTACTGTTTCTAATTTTGAAAATAAGTAAGAGAAAATTCAATTACAAAAAATATTGTTAAAATAATTATTTATCGTAAGTTTCATATTTTTGTAAAGAAAATAATGTTTTTTCTTTCATGAGACATCAGAAATAATACATTTCAATTCTTGAAATCATAGAAGACTTATTTTCCAAAGACCTGATTTTTGGCACGTGGACTACTTTAACTATAAAAGCTTGCATCTTTCGTTAAAATAGAAATGAGTGAATAATAGGGTGGTCCAAAAACGCGTTAGAATTTTTATTTTATTTTCATTCTCTCAATTCCCCCCCCCCCCAACCCAAAATTTTTTTAATTCAAACAAAAATTAAAACGAATTTTTTCCAAAAAGTTAAATTTAATGTGGGTGGTATTCAAAAAGTAATTTCTGGTTTTTGTTTTATGGCTAATTGTGAAGACAACTGTTGACGAACAACTGGATGCGCCTAATATGGCACCAGTCGGTAATATAGATCCCTTCCTACCCTATATAGATAATATTGATAAATCGATATATCGCACATCGATAATATCGACATTAGCTATATCGTGTAGAAAAAGGATCTACCTTACCGACTGTTGGCATCTTAGCACGGACACGAACCATTATCGTCAGTCGGTAAATTACCAGTCGCTGATTTACTGTTGCTAAGCTCGGAACAGAACCGGCGTCACATACCTGGCCTAGGTATACTACTGAAATTCGTTTTTTTTTTAATTCTTACAAATTAGCGGGATGAGAGCATGAATATTCTCCCAACAAAAATTTGGACCGCCCTATTGAATGCTTAAACACGATTTGCATGGTTTTTTATGTGGATACCCTAGAAATTATTGAGGAGAAAAGTGTGAAGTATGCATAAGAACTTCAATTAATCTACAATAGTAAGTTAGAGATTAAATATTTCTTTAAAGAAATTTAAGAAAAGGCAATTAAAATAATTAAGCGTATAAAAAAGAAATCTAGTGGCATTGATATAATAGGGGAGACCATCCCACAGTGGATAATCATTAATAAAAAGCACAAATGTAGGTAAAATAAATAATTCTAATTTTAGTTAAATTAATATTTAAGATACTATACGCGTGAATAAATTAAAATTAAATATTTTAGGTAACAGCTGACTTTTAAATCCGAAAAATCAATTTTCAAACAAATAACATGATTTTTCAAGCAAATAGTTTAAATTTCAATGAAAAGAGGCAAATTTTTAACCAAATAGTTGAATTTTCAACCTATAAATATAAGAGAAAAAAATTCCGTAGAAAACAGTTGAATTTTCAATCCAGAAATTTTCTTTCAAAAAAGATGAATTTTTATTCCAAACAGAAGAAATTTCAATAAAGGAGTTGAGTTTTCGAATAAGAAAGATGACTTTTTAACAGAATAGTTGAATTTTCAACAAAATACTTAAATTTTTAACTGCATAGTTGCATTTTCGACCTACAAGGATGAATTTACAACCAAACAGTTGAATTTACAGAAAAAAATATTAAACTTCAACTAAAAATAGTTGCATCCTCAACCAAATAGTTGAATTTTTAATTTAAAAGAACGTTAGATTTAAAAAAAAAATTAAATTTTTAACAAAATAGTTCAATTTTCAATTAAAATTATGAATCTTCAACAAAAGAAAATGAATTTTTAACAAAAAAGTTCAGCTTTCAGCCACGTAGTGGAATTTTCAATAAAAAAAGATTACTTAAAAAAATAATAATTGTTGAAATTTCAACAAAGAAGAAATTTTTATTTAAAATCAGAAACAGTGTAATTTAACCAAAAATATGTATTCTTAACAAAAAATGTGATAGTTGATATTTCAAACAAAAAATATTTTTATTTCAAATCTAAAAAAGTTGAATTCAACAAAAAACACCAATTTTCAACAAAATAGGTCAATCTTGACCAAACGGATTAATTTTCAACTAAACAGTTACATTTTAACCAAAAAACATACCATTTTTATTGAAAGAGATACATTTTTAGACCCAAAATACGAATTTTCAATCAGAAAAGATTTTTCAGACAAGAATGAAAAAAATTTCAACCATATTGTTGAATTTTTAAACAAAAAGGCGAATTCTCGAGAAAAAAATTGAATTTTCGACACGAAAATAAGAATTTTCAACCTAAAAAGTCGAATTTTCAATCAAATAGTTAATGTTTTTATCACAAAAAGATATTTTTTATGCAAAAAACAGAATAGTTCCATTTTCAGTTGAAAAAATGTATTTTCAACCACAAAAAAACGAATTTTCAATAAAATAGTTCAATTTTCAACCAAAAACATACATCTGCAACTAATAAAATTAATTTTCAACAAATTAGATCAACTTTCAACTAAGCAGTTGAATTTCCATTCAAAAAGATTAATTCTTTAACAAAAATTCGAATTTACAACAAAATACTTAAATTTTCAACTAAATTATTGATTTTTCAACTAATGATCAATTTTCAACCAACAATAGAATAGTTGAATTTTAAGTTAAAAAAAATTCATTTTCAACAAAATAGTTCAAAATTAAACCAATAAAATTAATTTTGATAAAAGTAGTTTCACTTTCAACCAAAAAATATGAATTCTCCATGAAAAATTTGATAGTTGAATTTTCAACTAAAAAAGTTCAATTTTGAAGCAAAAATAAATTAGTTAAATTTTCAGTAGAGAAATTTTTTTTTAACTAAAAAAACTAATTTTTTACAAAATAGTTCAATTTTCAACAAAATAGTTCAATCTTAAACAAATAAAATGAATTTTTATAAAATTAGTTCAATATTCAACCAAAAATATGAATTTCAAAGCAAAGTAAATTAGTTGAATTTTCTGTTCAGAAAATTGAGTTGGAACTAAAAAAAAATTAATTTTTTAACAAAATTGTTCAATTTTCAACAAAATACTTAAATTTTCATCAAAATGGATGTTTATAAAAGTATTTTAACTTTCAACCAGAAAGCATGAAATCTCAATGAAAAATTTAATAGTGGAATTTTCAGCTAAAATTGGTCAATTTTAAAGCAAAAATAAATTAATTAAATTTTCAGTACAGAAAATTAATTTTCAACTGAAAAACTAATTTTCAACAAAATAGTTAAATTCTCAACCAAATATTAGATTTATTAACCCGCCTGGAAGTAAGACTCTGTTTTGAATGGCCCCTTAGTAATTATTTATAATAATAATATATAAATATATTAATAATGAATGATTATCCACTGTAGGGTGGTCTCCCGGAAGATATTAAATTCTAAAGACCTTAAAGTATGAGTGATAGATCCCTGTTCATAATAATGATAATAATTATGAAGCATAGTTCCTACTTTTGCAATTCTACGCATTGCGGCTATTCTAGTGCAAAAAAAAGTAATAGACAGTTTGAAGATTGATTCTTGCAAGAGTATATTTATGTATATAAATACTAAAAAAAATGTAAAATAAGTGCAGAATAGATCATTGTAAAAATCTAAAGGACAGAAGGCTAATTGTAATAAATAAAGTTTGGGCTAAAATGCATGTATCACGAGGCATAGCAAACTTTGAAATTGCATACCGAAGAAGCCGAGTGATGTAGTCGGGCCAATTGTCCGGGAACATCACCAGGAAAAACCCAACTGCTATTAAAATCATCCCTGCCAGCTTCATACCGACAAAGTGGGCTCCATATAGAACAACATCTAGAGCTGCAAAAATAACATTAGAATATAAATTAGAATCATTTTCAATAATGGATACAATAATCTTTCATGCATCAATACCGCCATTTGCGATTTTCAATTCGCGGACGATTACCTGCCACCTCTTCCCCTTCTACTACGCTTGTCGGCGACGAATTCCCCTCCTGCGCTTCTGACTGGAAGCGTCGTCGGTATATCGGCAATGCGTCGGCGAATATACGACCACGCTTCCAGGCAGCGCAGGAGGGAAATTCGTCGCCGACCAGTGTTTGGGCGATTGTCAATTCACCGACGGCTACCTACCACCTCTTCCCCTTTACTACGCTTGTCGGCGACGAATTCCCCTCCTGCGTTGCTGTCTGGAAGCGTCTTCGGTAGATTCGCCGATGCATTACCGATATACCCACCACGCTTCCATTCAGCAGCGCAGGAGGGGAACTCGTCACTGACAACCGCAGTAGAGGGGGAAGAGGTGACAGGTAGCCGTTGGTGAATTGACAATTACCCAAACCCTGGTCGGCGACGAATTCCCCTCCTGCGTTGCTGACTGGAAGCGTGGTAGGTATATTCACCGACACATTGTCGATATACGAGCCACGCTTCCAGTTGGCAGCGCAGGAGGGGAATTCGTCGCCGACAAGCGCAGTAGAGGGGGAAGAGGTCGCAGGTAACCGTCGGCGAATTGACTGCCCCAGTGTTTCACCCTTGCCTTCCCACACAATTAACACATTCTCTTCTCCGTAAGAAGCCAGAACCTATTAAAACCCTCCATGCAACCGCATCTCATCCTCGCCATAAGCTCCTGAGTTTCTTTTTCTTCTTTCTCATATACCGTTCTTCTTGACGACCTCATAAACCTTCCTCCCCTCCTCATACATTCTTTTCACTTCATCCATCTGTAGCCCATTCCTTCTAAAATACCTTTCTCTTTCAACCTCTATCTTCCCATCCTTTCTCCTGTTCTCCTTCTCCCACCAACATTCCCTAACCAGCTTACTTCCCCTCTCTTCAAAAAATGTCTCCTCACACCCGACCTTGGACTTTTCCGGACAATTTTTTCAAATTTTTATGAATAACGCCCGGAAATTTGTTCGAATCCATAGAAAAATAAATCCATTTTTTTAAAATGATACTCAGAGGTGGCACAAGCCCCATGAAGTTTAACACGTATTTCCCATAAGAAAAAAATACGTTTTTGTAAATTTTATTCAGAATCGTCAATATTAGGAGAATAGAGTTGAAACTCAACGTTTCTCTTCACAATTAGCCATAAAATATGAATCAAAAATTATTTTCTAAATATCAGCCCCATAAGTCTGTGTTATAAGGTACCAAAAAACCCCATAAGTGAAAAATTGGATTTTGTGAGTTTTTGGCGCTAATTATGATATTTTTGCGGTTTTTTAAATATAAATTGTTTCTAAATACTAATTTCAACTGATGACTAGATGTTTACATAAATTGTTCAAACCATGTATTATTTATAATAATATTCTCTTAGAATAATGTTAGAAAGTTTCAGTTTTTCCCAAATTTTTCGCTTTTTGTCCATTTTTGAATTAGAGTGAGGTAATAATCAATTTATGTTGATAAAAATAATTGTTTAAAAAATTTATTATTATTTTTTATTATATTCTCTTTGAATGATGTTATAAAGTTGCGGTTTTTTCTGAAATATTCAACTTTTTGTCCACTTTTCACTTAGAGCGAGGTAAAATTAATGCAGTTTGACAAAAATAATTGTTTAAACAA
>JAABKJ010004062.1:0-24902 GCA_011634705.1 Andricus grossulariae
TAAGAAAGTAGTTCAACAAAATAGATTAAGTTTCAATAAAAAAGCTGAATTTGTAACCAGAACCTATGAATTTCCAATGAAAAAATTTATTTTTATCCAAATAGTTGAATTTTAAACTCAAAATAACGAATTTTCATTACAAAACGACGAATTTTTTATCAGAGAAGGCAAATGTTCAACAAAACAGTTAATTTCTAACAAAATAATTTAATTTCCAACAAAGTATTGGAATTTCCAACAACAAAAATAAATTTTTAACAAAGAAGCTTAACTTTTACCCAAGTAGTTAAATGTAGAATAAAAAAAGATTAATTCTCAACAGAAAATATGAAATTTGATATTTTAACTAGAAAAATATTTTAATTTGAAGTCAAAAACAGTAAAATTTGATCAAAAAGGTTAACTCTCGGCGAAAAATATAAGAATTGATATTTTATTCAAAAAAGATTATAATTTAAACCAAAAAAAAAGACATGAACTTTCAAAGCAGAGAGAAATATTTTCAACAAATTTGTTTACGAAAATAATAGAATTTCCTGCCCAAAAAGATGAATTTTCAACAAATGAGTTGAATTCTCAAGATAAATAGTTGAAATTTAAACTAATAATGATATTTTTTTCAAAACAAATTTTTGTTGTTGAAAATGAATGAATTTAGTTGAAAATTTAACTATTTGATTGTAAATCAACTTTTTTGTTGAAAATTAAACTTTTTTCATCAAAAAATTTCTCGTTTTGGCTTGAAAATTAGTTTTTAATAAAATTAAACTATTTGGTTGAAAAGTCTCCTTTTTTGTTGATAATTCATATTTTTGGTTGAAAAATCCACTATTCTTGTAGAAGACTCAACTATTTTTGTAGAAAATTCAAGTATTTGCTGAAGAATTAAACTACATATTTATCTTCAAATTTAACTATTTCGTAGAAAATTAATTCTTGTGTTGAAAAATCATATTTTTTATTCAATAAAATTCAACTGTTTAGTAGATAATTCATCTAAATGGCTTCAAACTTCAACAATTTTATGGAAATATCATGTATCTTGTTGAAAATTCGTCTATTTTTTTTAAAACAATTAATCTACCATTAAAAACCATAAAGCTAATATTTTCAAGTTGAAAATTTAACTATTTGGTTGAAAATTCATGCACTTTTTGAAAATTTGTCTTTCTGTAGAAAATTAATCCTTCTTGGTTGAAAATTTATCTTTGTACATTGAAAATTCAGCTATTTGGTCAAAAATTCAACTATATTGTTGAAAGTTTAATTATTTTGTTTAAGATGCTACTATGTTGTTAAATTCATCTTTTTTGGTCTAAAATTCAACTGTTTTGTTAAATATTCGTATTTTTATGTTGAAAATTCATCTTTTATAGTAAGAAAGTATTTTCTTTTTGGTTGAAAATTAACCTTTTTGTATAAAATTCTACTTTTGGTCTTGAAACTCACTAGTAACGTGAAAAACCCCAGAATAATAGTAAAATCCATGTTTAGCCCCCTTAGCACCTATTTTTGAGATACACTGGAACTTGGATTTAAGTACGGTTTCGGTCATGGCTGGCAGTGGCCTTGATCATTAATCCGGGGAATCCGAACGTAAACATTCAGGGCCGTGTGAACCATTCCTGTTGGATTTGGACGCATGCAAACAGGTGACGCAACCTAACGGAACTCTATCGCTACGCTGCTGTTAGTCGCCCATGACTGGGCACGGGCTCTCTTTCAGTCCCGCGATCCCCGCATCTCCAAAGTGCCGACGAGTGAAATTCTAGGAACGTCGTAAACCCAGGTTTCTTATATCCAAGTTTCAGTGTAGTAGCAAAAATCATTTTTTTTTTAAATGTGTCATAATTTATTTAAACTGACATGGAACACTTAAATTAATAAATCTTGATGTAAGTAACTTTTTAATAGATTTCCTGACTTCCACGAAATAAATAGCCATCGAATACAAGCAAGCAGATTTTTAAATTGTTGATTGCAAGTTGCCAAGTTGGCCGTGAAAGGTACCTAACAATAAAAGGCTCAAGCATAAAGGCGATAATGAGAAAAGTGGATGAAATATTTATACCTCAAAGAGGAAATGGTCCGCCTTCTTCGTTATCGAGCTGGCCACAATATGTGTAATGTGTACAGATTACAGGTTACCCGTGCTAACAAGGAGAGGCGATTTCAAAGAGATCGTGGCGCAGCTCCTTGAGGCGAAAGAAAAGAAAGGGGTGCTTAATATCAGACGCCCAGGAGCGATCGTGAAATTGAATTTTCTGATGCCAGGCAAAAATTCGAGGGGCTAAAATGTGGTAGTCGAGCATCTAAGCTTGGAAAATTACTTTCAGGAAAAGACTGTGAAAGTAAATTATGGCATAAAGAAAAAGTAATGGAAAAATAGCTCTCTTAACTTTTCTACTTCGTTTGAACTTTGTTCGCGTGTATCAATATTTATTATCATATATTTAAAATTATTATTGAATAATAAATGAAACCTGGATTTATTAGGGTGCCCTAAATCAGGGATTGCCTGGAAATCGAAGAAGGCAGGGAATTTTATGGGACAGTGAACGTCAGGGATTGAAAAATTCATTTTCATCCAAATAGTTGAATTTTCTACGAAAATAATAGTATTTTCAAATCAAACAGACAAATTATCAGCAAAACAATTGAATTTCCAAGTCGGATAGTTGAATTTTAAACTAAAGAATAATAATTGCAACCAGAAATAAAATAGATAAATTTACAGTTAAAGAAATTAATTTTCGACGAGAACAAAAAAAAAATTTCAACAAAATAGCTAAATTTCCAACTAACAAAATGAATTTTTAACAAAGTAGTTCAAGCTAAAAAGTCGAATTTTGGACCAAATGATTGAATTTTCAGACAAAAAACTGCATTTTTATCCAAATTGTCGAATTTAAAAAAAGACGAATTTTTCAAAAAAGTATTTGAATTTTTAACTAAATAGTTGATTTTTCAACGCAATGGTCGGAATTTCAAGAAAAAGGATTGAAGATTCACAAATGTTATATCGTCATCTTTTTTGGTTGAAAATTCAACTTTTTTGTCAAAAATCTGTCTTTTCACGGAGAAAAATGGATATTAAGATTCAAAATCTGGATTTTTAACTATAGGGCGACGATCTAGATATTAAGCTGAAATATTTGGATATTAAAATTTAATATCCAGGTAATCAAAACTCTGACTATAAAAATATTGAGATATTAAACTTTACTATCTGGATATTAAATTTTGATATCAAGATATAACACCTGAATATCTAGATGATTGTTCTATAGGTAAAAATCCAGAAATTGAGTCTTAATATATATTTTTCTCCGTGTGGTTTAAAAATTTCATTTTGGTTCAAAATTAATCTTGTTTGTTTCATCATTCAACTATTTTCTTTGAATATTCATTTTTTTCAAATTCAAACGTTTTTTATTTAAAATTAAATTTTTTTGTTAGACATTTCTTCTATTAAATTTTTAATTGAGAATTCACATTTTTTGGGTGAAAATTCTATTCATTGGTTAATGGTTTAACCAATTTGTTTTAAACAACATTGTTCTGTTAAAAATTCATAGTTTTACTTGACAATTCATCTCGTTGGTTAAAAATTTAACTAATTTCTTTAACACACATTTTCGTTTGATGAAAATTAAGTTATTGAATTGTAAATATAACTATTCCATTTATGGTTCAAAATTGATTTTTTTGATTGACAATTCAACTATTTGGGTAGAGGTGAAACTGCATTGATCCAAATTAATTTTTTGTTTCAAGGTTCATCACTTGGGTTGAAAATTCGTTATTTTTTTTCATTTAAAATTAATTTTGTT
Source organism: Andricus grossulariae (assembly GCA_011634705.1). Lineage (NCBI taxonomy): Eukaryota > Metazoa > Arthropoda > Insecta > Hymenoptera > Cynipidae > Andricus > Andricus grossulariae. The sequence continues at coordinate 3,834 of JAABKJ010004062.1, forward strand.
CAACTGATAATGTGACTTTTTTACTTTTGGTTGAAGTTTCTTCTTCTTTAGTTAACAGTTTACCTATTTGGTTAAAAATTAACTTTTTTGTTGAAATGTCGTCGTTTCAGTAAAAAATGTGTGTTTTTTTCGTTAAAAGTGGAACTACTTTGTGGAAAATTCATTCTTTTAAAAAAAAATGATCTTTTTCATTCTTGCTCGAAAATGTAACTTGTTTGTTGGAACTTGTTTTGTTGGGACATCGTCTTTTTGGCTGAGAATTCATCTTTGCACTTTGAAATTTGATTAAAAATTTATCTTGTTGGGTAGAAAATTCTAATATGTGGTTGAAAATTCAACTTTTTTATTGACAATTCAACTTTCTTTTAAATTTAAGTATTTGTTTAATAATGCATATATTTTGTCCCAAATTTTTCCGTTTTTATGAAAAATTAATCTTCTTTGTTGAAATATCGTCTTTTTTGTTCATGAATCATGTGTGTAGGTCAAAAATTCAAGCATCTGCTTGAAAATTCAACTATTTTGTTCAAAATTTAATTATTTTGTTGATGATTCATCTTTCTGTTAAAGATTCCCATATTTGGTTGAAAATTCAACTAGGTTAAAAATAATGAAAATAATAATAAAATAATGTTTTTGGTTGAATTTCAATTTATCTTGATTGAAAATTTGATCATTTAGTTTAAAGTTGAGCTTTGCAGGTTAATAATTTAAAACAATGGTTTAATAGTTCAATTTATTTGTTGCAAATTCAAATATGTTGTTGAAAATTGAACTAATATTTTAAAAAGTAATCTTTCTTAGTCAAAAATTGAGCTGTTTGCTTGAAAAATTATATTTTATGGTAGCAAAATAATCTTTTTCAATTCATTTCAAGTATTTCAATTTTGAAATACTTGCCATTTAGAAGCATAATATGTCCAAATTTTTCAACAAGGAAAAGAAATTTGTCTGGAACCTTCCAAAAGAGGCCGTTTTGCAATTCAAGGTAGTGACGTAAAATTTGATGTTAATTAATTGATGTTTGTATGGATATTTTAAAAATAAAGTACATGTAATTCTGGAAGAAAAAAATTTGAAATACATTAATAGCTAATAATAAAAAGTATTTAGTTTTAAATTGTAAACCCAGTGAGAAAAATAATTTCTATTAAAATTTGGAAAAACGTATACAATTTATTTTTTAATTTTTCAAGAGATTTTCATTTCACATTCAAACAATATATTTATTATATTAAGTGCTAATTGTGAATTAACCTTTATTTCTGGCATATTCCGTTTTACACGAGCTTCTGAGACTTTCGCACGACCCGTAAGCGCACCCAGCAGATTTTCCATCATTCAAACAAAGACAAGAGTGACATTCACTATAGAAAATTTCTGCTGGACAAGGAGTTCCATTAGTGTAAACAGCTGGAAACAGTCAATAAAAACAGGAAATATATGTTTGGAAAAGTGACAAATCATTTTTCGAAAACAACGGAGGAACATATTTGTCAAATCTAAGACATCAGTAAACTAGCTGTCAATTTGATCTCGAATATTTTCAGTTTGTTTGTATTTATAATTATATGGTACTCAGTTCACGAGCACTTTGCTTCCCGTAAGCAAATGTATTTACTTCCTTTTAGAGGAAGCATTAGTGATTTTTTCGAATAATAGACAAACCAAAGTCTTCATATCGATCAATTTGAAAATAGAAATTTTCGAAAAATACAAAATTACAAAATGGTAATAAAAAAAATTGTAAACACAAAGAAAAGTCAAACGAATTAAATTTTTCAATTGAAATTATAATTTTTCCAACTGGAAAATTGAAGGAAATAGTTCTGTCGCATCCCATCCCATCCCCAGCTTTTTGATTTCTTCACAAAAATTGTGAGAAATATTCTATTTGAAAATTCATGAACAAAAAGTCTTTTCTATTCATGCCTCAACTTTGAATTATGTCGATGAAAAAAGTTTTTCTGTTTGAGACAGATGTTTTAAATATTATAGATGAGCATAACTTCCTTAATTTTCAATAAAATGTATTAAAATTATAGGTCAATCGATTAGTCTTAAAGCAAGCAATTTCTTCATTCTTTTATCAACTTCGATTTACGTTAAAAAAAAAAGTTTTACCATAAAAACCCGTATTTTCAAATAACACAACTTTTCTATTCTCGCATCAACCCTAAATTATGAGAATGAGAATATTTGTACTACAGAAATCATTTTTTATATAATATAAATGACCATAACTTCCTTATATTTTATTCAAATGTATTGATATTATAAGTCAATCGATTCGCGTCGAAACCAGGAATTTTTTCATTTTTTTATCAACTTTGAATTATGTTAAAGAAAAAAGTTTTACTGTAAAAACCCGTATTTTCAAATATTGTGCATTACTATAACTTCCTTACTCTTCAATAAAATGTATCAGAATCATAGGTCAATTGATTCGTGTCGAATCAACAAATCTGTTCTATTCACGCATCAACTCTAAATTATGTTAATAAATAAGTTTTACTATAAAAAAGGATTTTTAAAATATTATTGAGTACAAACAAAATTTAATTAATATATTTGGAAATCCTTTGGTCAGTTTCAAGATATTAGTGATGAAAATAAGCCCTCCAAATTTCACCAATTTATCTGCAACCGTTTTCAAGTTATCAAAAAAGTTATTAAAAATTTTTGGAAAATGATACCATTACAAAGCTTCCTGTATGAGAAAGCAAAATAAAAAGGATATGTATGTTTCAAAAAAACAGAATACATTTATACAGGTTCTTTATAAATAAAACATTTGGTGATATTGACAAAAACTTTATATATTGATAATAAAAAATGACAGTAACTTATGTCCTCAGAACACGCAGGTATCATCTGAAATAGAAAAATATTATAAAAAAATTAAATGAATAAAAATTAATGATTGATGTGAAAAAAATTTCTAAACTATGATGACAATTCAATTAAAACAATGACAAATCAAATAATAATTTGTCATATCTTTTGCACTAGGCGATTATATAATTATATATGGTGATAAGTAGGACTATATTCTGCTATATAAAAAAGCCAAACAAATGATTATTTAAAAAAAAATTTCACTTTAACTTTAATGTTAAATAATAAAATTGAAGATACTTACTGGGTTCCTTGGAAAGTGACCCTGTGATAGCCAAGGCTGCAAAAGTTATAAAGAGAAAGATCTTCATTGTTGTTAATTTATACAAATAGTGAGAATAGCTCTGAGTAAAGATTTTCTTTATATAATGACAAGCTGAAAATCAGAATCAATTAGTGCATAATAATTTATGTAACATCATAGTGGAGGATAATTTATAGCGAATTCAATTAATTAAAAATACCCATAATTCTAGTGATCAAAGAAGATTGAAATATAACTGAATACCTAATCTGTAATAATGTATCATGTCATTGACTTATCTTCATTTTTTAAACAAATGCATTTTAATATGTAATGTTTATCTAGAACCCATCGGTATGTTTCGTTAGTAAAGTTGTTTGTGGTGAACAACTATATAAAAAATTAGAAATAAAAAAATGCTGTAATTGCAATTTTTTAAGGTTCTGCTTTTAACCACAAAAAAAATAATAATAAATCAACAATTCCATTTCGTGGTGAAGCTATTCAAGATATTTAAAAAGATAAATTGAAAAAAAGTATGCACCCAAAAAATAGCTCAAAAATTATTACTTATCACTTTTCAATAAGACGCATAGTTTGTGTCGAATTCGCAGAAAATAACATTCACAATAAAAAAATAAGTTTTTGGAAAAAAGAGACAAGCTACGAAAGAAAAATGAAATGACAAAAGTTGTTCATCCACAAAAGAGCTACAAATGTGTTATTCATTATTTTTTATCAGGACTCGTGGATATTTTTTAATGGTAAAAAATAACATTGGGAATAAAAATTTTTTTTTTGTAATAGTGACACAAGGTCCTAAAATAATAAATAGACAAAAGTTGTGTACTCAAAAAAGAGCTACAAATTTGTTATGAATGATTTTTGGATAAAACGCTCAGTTGTTGCTTTAATTGTAAAAAAATAACTTGAAAGAAAAAATTAAATTTTTGTAAAATTCATTTGAATAATGACACACGCTACACAAAATATAAAATACACAAGATGCAGTAAAATTGTTTGATAACCAATTCTTTTTCGATAAGATGCACAGTTTTTTTAATTATAAACATAAGACAATGAAAATACGTATGTTTTAATATGAATGCATATTATGAACTTTGATAATACATATTTATTGAAATGATACATTTTTCAGGGTGGCTAAGAATAAAAATTAATGCAAAATGATAAACAAATGTCAAAGTGATAATGAAAAAAAAATGTATGTTAAAATAAAATTATATAAATATGCCAGAATAATCTTTTATATAATTGAAATCTAATTTTATGTCAAGTAATTGCATTTAAATTGATGTATTTTGGTATTATCTACTGCTTCATAATTAGAACCGAATCCAATTAACTTATTATCTTAGATTGAAAACGGCGTACTTTTCTGATTACATCAAATATTCTTGCAATTCCATTAACTGATTTCCAGACAAACTTGTATTTATTTATTGAATGATTGATACAAGACAAGGATAATTTAGGATATTAATTAGAAAAATAAATAAATAGCTATGAAAACTATTGATATGCATCTATATGTACATGTATGTGTATTTATATGTATACTTATGTAAGTATGCATTTATTTATGAGCCTCCATTTCCTTGAAGACTGAATTTTTAATTAATTTGATTGGAGATGGAAATATTGTGGATACTTAATAAATGATGATCTTCAGTTTTATCCCTCAGTGATAAATTTACTTTCAGAGGAATACACAAAAAGCTGAAAAATGCAAATCTTTATCACTTTCTTTTTTGCGTCGTTGATTGCATTCAGCGCTACTGCACCCGCACCTTCGGAAGAAGATTTAAGTAAGTCGCATTTTAACATTGCCAAATATGTCAAATTACATATTTTAAATAAAAATAAAATAATATCTTTATTGTCACCTTTTAAAGCAAAATTTCATAGAATGTCGATATAATTTTTTTCTCGTTGATAATAATAATGGGGGTCGTTCAAAAACTTAACTGACTTTGTGACTATTGATGAGAAGAGAGGAGGAGGCTTAATGCAGAATGCGGCATCACGCATTGAAAATATAAATTTGAAATCTAATTTTTTGAAATGCTTGAAAAAAGTTAATGAGTGATTTTATTTCTCAAGTAAAGTATCTAAATATTATGCTTGTACGTTTTTCATTGGTTTTATTTTAGGCGTTTATAGATTTTATAATTCTTTCCCTTGTTTAAAGAATTGATCTTTTTCCCCTGTTTTTTGCTGTTTCTGGTTTGCCTTGCTCATAAATGTGAAATGAATAAATAGAACTCAATATGAAAATCCAACGATTTTCATTTAAAAATTCTATTATCATTTTTTTTTTCAAAAATCCAACAGTTTTGTTGAAAATACGTCCTTTTGGGTTGAAAATTCAACTATTTTGTTAAAAATTTGTCTTTTTTCGTTGAATTGAACAGTATTTTATTCTAAATTAAAATTTTTTGTAGTTAAAATATAAACTTTTACATTGAAAGCCAAACACTTTGTAAAAAATTAATTATTATTGTTAAAGATTCATCAATTTAGTTAAGGATTTAAATGTTTCATTGTAAATTAACTTTTTTGTTTGAAACATATATTTGCGGGTTAAAAGTTCAACTGGCAAGTAAAAAATGCCTCTTTTTGGTTTAAAGCTTCAATAATTTGGTAAAAAATTAAAGTATTTGGTTGAAAATGAACTTTTTTGTTAAAATTTCGTATTTTCTAATTTTCGATGAAAATTTCATCTTTTTCTGGTGAAAAATGCATCTATTCGATTAAAAGTTCTTGTATTTTGTAAAAACCTCGTCTATTTTAGTAGAAAGTTAATCTGATTGATTATTGATTTTGAAATTCAACGATTTGTTGTAAATTCAAATATTTACAAATGTAACTGTTTACTCGGAAATGCAACTGTTTTTGGTTAAGGCTTAACATTTTTTGTTAAAAATTTGACCATTCGTTTGAAAATTCAACTATTTGGTTAAAAATTCAACTATTTTGTTGGAAATTTTTCCCTTTTGTTTGAAAATTCAAGTTTTTGTTATCAAATACAAAATGTTTCCTAGAAAATTTTCGAATTTTATTTAAGATTCGTCTTTTTGTTGGAAACTTATTCTTTTTGGTGAAAAATTCATATTTTTGCTGAAAATGTAACTGCTTTCGGTTGAAATTTAATCTCTTTGGTTTGAAAATTCGACTATTTTAATGCAAATTTATCATCATCAGTTGAAAATCAAACTATTTGGTGAAAAATATATCTTTTTTGTTGCAAATTTAATTATTTTGGTAAAAAAGCAAGAATTTTGTTAAATGTATCTTGTTTGGTCAAAAATTTAACTGTTTAGTTGAAAATTGGTCCTTTAAGTTGAAACTTAAACTATTTTGATAAATATTTTTCTTCTTTGGTCGAATTCAATTGTTTTTTATTCCAAATAAAAATCTTCTGTGGTTGAAAATTCAAATATTACCTTCAAATTTGAATCACGTTGTAAACAATTAATTTTCTTGGTTAAAGATTCATCATTTTAATGAAGAATTCAAGTGTTTCATTGTAAACTTACTTTATTGTCAATAATTCATATTTATGGGTTAAAAATTCGACTGCCATGTAGAAAATTCGTTTTTTTTTTGCTTGAAAATGTAACTAATTGGTAAAAAAAATAAACGATTCGGTTGCAAATTAACTTCTTGCTAAAATTTCATATTTGAGGATTTTCGGTAAAAACTTCCTCTTCTTTTGGTAAACAATTTAAAAAGTCTCCATTCTTCATTTAAAAATTCTACTACTGTGTTAAAAATTCAACTATTTACTTGAAAATTTAACAGTTGAGTTGAAAATTTAACTGTTTTTATTTAAGGTTCAATTTCCTTTGTTAAAAATTCGACTATTTGGTTGGAAATTCAACTATTTGGCTAAAAATGCAACTATTTGGTTATACATTTTTTTTTGTAGAAACTCAATCCTCTTGGTTGAAAATTTCTCTTTTTGGTGAATATTCAACAGTATTTTAAAAAGTTTTTTTTTGCATGAAAATTTACCTATTTGATTAAAAAATCATATTGGGAAATTGAGAATTTATCTCATTTGGTAGAAAATCTTTTTTTGGTTGAAAATTCAACTATTTTGTTAAAAATAAAATACGTTTCAACTTAAAATCTCAGGAATTTGAGACATTTTATATTGAATTTAATATATTTACATTCATTTCTTTTAAATAATTGATTCCCCTATTATTCTCAAATTTTTATAAAAAAATCGCCCTATTTAGCTGTTTTAGGAGCATTTTGGGCTGTGATTTCATTTTAAATCAATTAAATCGAAAACAAAAGTTTGCCTTAAGAGGAGGATTCAAGCTTTTTGTAATGACCTTTGATGAAGAAGGGGTGGGGTGAAAAAAGTGTTCAAAATAGCGTGACATAGTTTTTGAACGGTCCCAGAATAAATTATTGCAAGAGGCGATTAAAAAATTGATTAAAAAATGTTATTGCTGCTATATAACATTGAATTATCGCTTCTTTACATCTTGTATACCTTGTTTTCTTAAAACCTTTATCCTCATGATTTCAGCAGCTGAGTGCGGTTCTTGGGGACGTAAGTCATAAATCCCATTAAAAAATGTATTTTTTCGAAATACGTACATATACACATGACGCATACACATACATATATGTATATATATTATACATTTATAAAAATTAAAATTAGAACTTATTGGGAAATATTTTTTTCTATTTAGCAATCTACATTAACGGAACTCCTTGTCCCGCAAAAAATTTTCACAGTGAATGTAACTCCTGTTTCTGCTTAGAAGACGGAAAATCTGCTGGGTGTACTCGAATGGCATGTGAACCTCTTGAGTCTATCAGGAAAATGTGTTTAAAGGAGTTCCCAGTAATCATAGAAAATAAATGAATTTGAAAGAGGACTTATTATATGAATTAGGATATGGAACTTAATTAGAAATAATAAATTTGTCATTTATTTTAACTTCACATAATCAAATATTAAAAATTCTAATTCGAAAATATTTATTTTTTAACGTTTTCATAATTGTCCGATTTTTGGAATTTCAATCTGAAATCATTCGATTGTGAGATTCTACAATTCAGAATAGAATTTTTCAATTTTGAACGTTTTGAATTTAAAAATTTTACAATTTCAACTCCTTTCTGATGAAACCATCAAAAATTTAAATTTTAGTCTGAAATTTTTCAATTTCGAGGGCTTCTGTTTCAAATTTTTTCAATTAAAAATTATTGTATTTGAAACGCTTTTATTTGAAACTGATACTAGTTTAATTTCCTTTTATTCTATTCAAAGTATAGTCCTTTTTAAACATATTACTTAACCTAAACTAGTTTGAATTGGAACGTTTTCAATTCAAAATAGTTCAATATGTTTTTTGTTTTAATTCCAAACACTTCTGAAAAAATGGCTAATTATATTGTTAACAATTAAAAATGTATTTAATAATAGATTTTCAAATTGTTCATATTTTTAATGTTAAGAAATAAAAGTCGAGAGACATGAAAGCGCACTTGGCGCGTGTACATGTACTGCTTCTATTATAATACATAATTGAATAAAAATAATTATAATACATTAATTTGAAAGGTGCATGCATTTTTTTAATATCCCGCTTCACATAAATATTATTTCCCCAGAATTAATTTCAGTGGCTGTCCATTCACTTCTATTTTTTACTTAAATTTCATTTTTTTAAATTGCTACTTTATCTAATATTCATTGGTAATATTGTACTTGGCTTTCAATTGTTATTTGTTCAAAATATAGACTTTGCTGATTTATTCACATTTTCACTTGACTATAAATTTTAATATTGAAGAATTACCGTTTTCCATAATTTATTGTTTACCTATCATTTTACCCAAGATTAATTTGTCAACGGAAATTCCAGACTAAAAATATTTTTTCACGAAATACAAATTCAGTACTTCAAGCTTGACGTATAAAACTTCAACAAAAATGTACAATTAACTACATTTAGAAAAATTTTTTTTCCACATTCTCAAAAAATTGCAACTAGCGCAATTTTTTCATTTATAATTTTTTATATAGCTTTTCACCACAAAAAAACTTCACTTACAAAATATACCGCTTCTGAAGTTTATTGTTAATTAATATATATTACCTAATGAAAATATATTTCAAGTATTTAGCACCAATTTTATTTGAATATCAATTAAATTCAAGCGTAACACTGGATTAAAAAATAGGCTGAGCCTATTTGTAAAAATGAGAAAGTTACATTTTCAACTAAAAAAATTAATTTTAAACTAACAAGCGAATTTTCAATAGAATATTTAAATTCTTAACCGAATAGATGAACTTCCTGGATTTTATATAACAAAATATTAAACTACAGACAAAAACATTTGAATTTTCAGCCTGCAAAGATCATTTCTCAACCAAAAAGACGATATTTCAACCAAGAAGATTAATTTTCTGTCAAGAAAGATGAATTTAGTTAAATACATCATTTTTCAAATAAATGGTTGAATACAATGAAGATACATTTTCCACCAAGAATGAGAAAGTTAATTTCCTATTGAAAAGAATTAATTTTTCACAAAGTAGTTCAACTTCGAAAAAAAGTGATAACCAAAAAGACAAGTTTCTACAAAGCAGTTACATTTTTTACTTGTTGAATTTTTAACCCGAAATTAATAATATTCAACAAAAAAGTTAATTCTTAATTAAATAAATAAATTTTCAACAAAAAAAGAGGAAATTCAAACCAAAAATGAAAAAGTTACATTTTCAGTTAACAAAATTTTTGAACCACAAGAAAATCCAGAAAATTAAAAATCTGAAATAATCACGTTCATACCTATTTCTATGTACGTTCTGTGAAAACCACGTATACTAACGTATTTTGAGGTGCTCATTACGAATATACGCTCGGAAATATTCGCAAATGATACTTTCAAGATCAATTCGTAAAGATAGTTATTAAATCGCGAATAATAGCAATTATCGCTAATTTTTTGAATTGGAAGGGGGGAAGGTTATGACAGAACTTTATCCTTTCCTGTTCCAGCTCGAAAAATTACCACTTTACATTATAAATATCTTATAAACGTGCATAACTTATTAATGAAACGTAATTCATTCAGCATATTATTATTTGAATGGTAATTATACCCATTTTTATTCTTTACCATTTCAATATTTCAAATTATTCAACTGTTAAATATTAAAATTATTCAACAATTAGTGAAATAAAATAAAATAGTTCATATCTATTATTATAATTAAACAATAATGAAATCTTTGACGGATTCACATTTCTTCCAATATAATGCATTTCTTCGTTTATTGTTTCGTTCTGAAATTTGATTTTAAAAAAACTTGTAAGTACAAAGTGATTATAATAATATATGAACATCAGGTTAAAAATTAAACTAATATATATATATATGTTAAAAACTTGCATTCACACTAGAATTTCATTGTTACAATCGAAAATTTATTTTTGTTGAAGATAAGGCTAGTAAACCATATGTAGGGGAGTATAAAAGTTTATAAAAGCAGGCAAAATATTTTTTTTTTCTGTGAATAAAACAATGTAATATAGATTAAGTCTTTAAGTATTTCTTATTTTTACTTTTAAAATAAAATAACTTGTAAATGCGTTGTGCTGGTGCAGATGACGTGACATAGCATATTTACATAATTATTATCAGAAACTATAATACTATACAAAAATCAAGTTAGTTTAATTTAATCATCACTAATTCCTATATAAAAGTGTTTTGTAATTTTTACATTTCACCCTGTCTATTATTTTGCCAATTATATTTTCGTGTTAAATTTCTTATTTACTACCTCGAGATAATTTTAACTCAGGAAGTCAAAAAATTTTTTTCTTCAAACTTTCCACTTCTATTTTCGTTTGCATTTATTGATCTATTGCGATATTTTGAAAATAATTTGTTCAAGAAAATTAATTTGTAACATAACATTTCTAATTACAGCAAGAGTCAATATACACTAGAAATGTTTCAAATTTGTCACACTTTATCAGACTTTCCGGATTTTGTTTCCAAACTTAAATTTTTTATCAAAAATATTTCAATCTACGCACATAGATTTAGAAATTTTAAATTGGAAAGCTAACTATTTTCGAATTTGTGCCTTTGGACCAAAAAAATTTGGTTTTGAGGCTTTAATAATTAAACTGTTTTAGAATTGCGCATCCAAGACTATAATTTTACATTCAAATTATTAGAATTTGAAAGATGATAAATATTATTATGTATAATGCCATATACTATCAAGTGACCATCAAAGTGTTTGCATATATTTTTCTTACTAAAAAAATGCAATTTTTGTCAATAAAAATCCCTGTCATTTTGACTGTTAAAAATTGATGAATTTTTAATATTGTGAACCTTTAAATTATAATTATTCTCAAAACTTTGAAAATTATGATTTCGAATTGGCAGTTCTAAGAATATATTAAATTAAACTTGAAGCGATAAAAAGGATTCAATTCCAAACTTCGTTAAAAACTGAAGTATTTTTATATTAGGATCTTGATACTGATTCATTAAAAATAGTTAATTGATTCCTCATAGAGGAAGTTTTTTAACAACCTAAATATTTAAATCTACTCTTTTTAAATATTTTGATATAATTTGACCCCAGGAGCTCGAAAATAGAACTTTTTTCAAAATTTCCGTGTGTGTGTGACTTTCTTCTGTTCACCGTACTTCGAAGAGTAGATGAGCTACGGTTAATAAATTTAAAAGAATTGTATAGCTCTGATTGATATCGAGGTCTGATAGTAATTTGTACTAGATCGGCCATTTAGAATTGGCTTTTTCAGTTAGGAGATTCAAAAACAAAATTTACCTTGCTGATATGAGGAAAACTATTTTTTATTTCAAAATGCAATACGATATATTTTTTTTTTTTTGTTCGCGTCTTTAAGACGCATCAGTCGACCTATTGCTGAACCTTTTATGACCACCAGTACTTGTTTATGAAGTTTAAAAGAAATGGTATATTCTCCTTATATGAGAAAAACTTTTTTGATATTCAAAATACAGCAATACTATTTGAAGTATATTTGTTCGCGTCTTCGAGATGCATCGGGTGACCTACTGCTGAGCATATTATGACCCAGCAGTACCAATTTATAAATTTTCATAAAAATGGTTTATTCTTTTTATATGAAGTAAACTTTTTTGATATTTGAAATACAAAAAAATACCTATTGTATTGGTTCGCATCTTCGAGATGCATCGACCGACTTATTTTTGAACCATTAATGAGACACCAGTACCGATTTACAATATTACAACAAAATTTGTGTATTTTCTTTATATGAGGAAAACTTTGCCTTCTATTTGGAATACCACAGTTCTGTATCTAACATGTTTGTTCGGCGTTCGCGTCTTCGAGACACGTCGAATAATCTACTGACGTTACTTCATGACCTCTTATGATCTAGCAATTCCGATTTATAAATTCGAAAAATATAATAATTATCTTCTTGGTAAAAGGAAAACTTTTTAACAATAATAATATAACAGTGACATACATGGTATATTTGTTCCCCTCTTCGAATCGCATCTAGTGCCTAATTGAAGAACCTTTCATGACCTACCGTAATCTACTAATATCGATTTTTCCATTTTTTAACAAAATTATTTAACTTGTTTATAAAAGGGTTCTTTTTATATAATGGGAATATAACAATAATTTATTTGGTGTAAATGTTCGTGTCGTCGAAACGCGTGGAAAGATCTATTCACGAACTTTCGACAAACATTCTTGATTAATCAATAGCAACTTAGTTTAAATTTAATTTGGAATATAACACTACCGTAAGTTCAATAATTGCTAAATGTAACAGAACACATCGATTGACATTTTGGTGGGCTATCTGATTTTCGGTAAGACAGCAACATAAGCTTGAAAAATATTGAAAGTATTCATTTTTATTTCTTTTGTTAGGGAAAAACCTCCCTCTATGAAGAAGCAAATTCATTTGATACCTATGTGGAAGCAGAAAGGCTCATAAAATGAGCACAAATAAATACACTCATAGTGAACACATCGATAGTACTTCCCAGCGGTATTTATAAATTGCGCATCGCAATCTTTCAAATTTAATTATTTTAATAAAGTGCAAAACTAATAATTTGAAAAGCAATGATAAAACATTTTCATGCAAGGAGATCAGCTTCATGTTGAAGACAATGTAATAAGATATCAAACTGACATATACTAATAAACTGTCACATTGACATGATATGAAAGTCGTCAAACAGAATAAATACTAGATTATTCCAGTAAATTCAAAAATGCAAAATATAAAATGAGGGATGTTAATTGTAATTGTAGGAACTCTAGTAATCAACTTTTAATCATTTTAATGAACAACATTTTATTCATCATTCCATATTATTATTTATATAATAAGTCTACTTTTAAAATTATTCATCTCCAATGATAACGGAAGACTACTTTAGACACATTTTCCTTTAGACAAAGGAGGTTGCACACATGCCTTAAGAGTACACCCGGCAGATTTTCCGTCTTCTAAGCAGAAACAGGAGTTACATTCGTTGTAAAAATATTTTGCGGGACAAGGAGTTCCGTCAATGTAGATTGCTGAATAGAAAAAAATATTTATCAATAAGTTCTTATCTTACTTTTTTCAAATGTATGATATTATATGAATTTCAAAGAAATAAATTTTTTAATTGGATTTATTACTTACGTCCCCAAGAACCGCACTCATCTGCTGAAATCATGAGGATAAAGATTTTAGGAAAAGAAAAATGATCAAAAATATGAAGAAACGATAATTCAATGTTATATAGCAGTAATTAAGATTTGCAATCAATGTTTTAACAGTCTCTTGAAATAATCTATTCTGTGGCCGTTTAAAAAGTACGTCACGATATTTTGAATACTTTCTCTACTCCTCCCCTTCTTCTTCACAGATCATCACACAAGGCTTGAAATTTGGTTTTCAATTTTATTTATTAACAAAAGAATTTACGTCTCAAAATGCTCTCAAACTGAGGTAACAGGGTGATTTTTTCCAAAATTAGGGGAATAATACGTGATTAATTTTTTTTTAAATTAATTTACATACCACATTGAGTTCAATATGAAACATTTCAAATTCCTAACATTTCAAATCAAAATATATTTCATTTCCAACAAAATAGTTCAATTTTCAACAAAAAAAAACGATTCTTCATTAAAAGGGATAAATTTTCAACCTACTAAGATGAAGTTTCTAACAAAAAGTTAAATTTTTAAGCTAGAAAGGCGGATTTATTAGAATATAGTTGCATTTTCAACTAAACGGTTACATTTTCAATCGAATAGTTGAATTTTAAACCACAAAATTGAATTTTTAATTTAAAAAAATCAAATCTCAACTAGAAAGAGTTGCATTTTCAACTAAACAGTTGAATTTTTAAATCAATAGTTGAATTTCTAACCAAATAGTTGAATTTTTAAAACACTGAGCGCAAGAAGATTAATTTTCTACCCAAATATATGAGGTTTTAACAAAATACAAGAATTTTGAGCAAATAGTTGCAGTTTTTACCAAAATAAAATGAAAGTTTTACCGATAATCCAAAAATATGAACTTTCAATAAAAAACTTAATTTTCAACCTAATAGCCAAATTTGTTTTCATATTCTGGAAGTTTGAAACCAAAAAGACGAATTTTCTATATGACAGTTGAATTTTCAATCCGAAAATATGAACTTTTTCAAAAAATTTAATTAACAACCAAGAAGTTGAATTTTCAACTAAAATGATGAATCTTCAACCAAAAAAAAATTAATTTTTCACAAAGTAGTTCAACTTTCAACCAAGTTGTTGATTTTTCAACCAAAAATATAAATTCTTAACGAAGCATGTAATACTTGATATTACAACCACAACAGTTTTTTATTTTAAATAAAAAACAATTTAATTCCACCAAAAAGACGAACTTTAAACAAAATAGGTAATTTTTTAATCCAAAAGGATGAATATTTAATGAAACAGTTGAATATTCGATAAAAAAGATGAATTCAATAAAATAATGAAATTTTCAAAAGAAGAATTATATTTTCGACCAAATAGTGGAATTTTTATCCAAACGAGATGAATTATGTACCAAAAAGAATGATCTTTTTAAAAAAAATAGTTGGATTTTTATATTGGGCTCTATAAATTCAGTTCGCATTTACACAAATAAACTGAGAAAAATAGGAAAACAGGGGGAAAAAACATTCTTTCAAAAAAGTGGAAAGTTTATGAAATCGGTAAACGCCTAAAATAGAGCAAAAAACGTACAAACATAATATTTAGACACCTTAGATGTAAAATAAAAACCAATTATCTTTTTTCAAGCACTTCAAAAAATTGATTAACAAATCTATATTGTCAATGTGTGATTTCGCAATATGTGTCGCAGTTTTTGAACGGCCCCCATGATTATTATCAACGAAAAATAAATGTATAGCGACAATCTATCAAATTTTACTTCAAACCGTGGAAATAAAGATATTATTGAAATATTATTAAGCCATTTTTTTGGGGTAAGCGTGACTCATTCGGTGAGGAAGAGAGTAATTTTATTTTTATTTGAATATATAATTTTACATATTTGGTATATGTTTGAAATACGACTTACTTGACTCTTCTTCCATAGTTGCTGGTGCAGCAGCACTGAATGCAATCAATGCCGCAAAAAAGAAAGTAATAAAAATTTTCATTTTTCAGATTTCCTTATGCTTTTCTGAGTACAAATTTCTCACTGAGAGATAGAACTGAAAATGATCATTTAAGTATCCACAATATTTCCACCTCCAGTAAAATTAATTAATTAAAAATGCAGTCTTCAAGGAAATCTTGGCTCGATAAATGCACACTTCAACAGTTTCAATAGCTATTTATCTATTTTTTTAAAGAATGTCTTAGATTATCCTTGTCTTGTCTCAATCATTTATTCAATAGAAGCAAGTTACTCTACAAATCAATTGAAAGAGTTGCGAGAATATTTTATGTAATAGGTAAAGTACGCTATTTTTAATCTAAGATAACAAGTTAATTTGATTTGGTTCTAATTATAAAGTAGTAGATAATACCAAAATACATAAGTTTCCAAAAATGTAAACTCAAACAATTAAATGTGTTTCATTTTGAAAACAATTACTCAAAATAAAATTAGAGTTTAATTTTTTTAAAGATTATTTGACTATCTTTACTGTAATTTTACGCGTAATTAATAATAAACAGTGATTATATAAAAAACAAATAACTTTATTTTTCTATTCACAATGTGCATGTTTTAAATATTAATGTAATAAACGTTGTCTTAAAATGATTCACTGCGATACTCCTTTTTGCACGCATCTTTGAAAGCTGAACATAACTTCAAAGTGCATCCCGCAGATTTCCCATCGTCTAAGCAAAAGCACTCGTTACACTCACTGTAGAAAAAATCTGCTGGGCAGGGAGAACCATATGTGTATTCAGCTGAAAACAAATAATTTTTTTGGATAAGTGTTAGAATCGTTAGTACCATATTATCATCATTAGAACAATTTTTTAATGAATAAAAATTTCGGTGTTGAAATGATTACTTCGGAGAACTGATTTTTGAAGAACAAGAAAAAATCTGCCTCAACCCAAGTTTGAAACCACTATCATGCCACTATCAATGAGAAGAGCGTTAACTAATAACGCCACCTAAGCCTCAGCAAATCTTTTCTTGTTCTCCATCGCATTTATTAAAATTTTAAAAACCTGAAAGTTAACATCTTTAAAAGCTGATAAAATCTTCTAAGTATTAATTAGATTAAACCCACGTTGATAAAAAAATTGGTTGCACTCATGAATAGTGGCGTTTCCGGTTCAAATCCGGACTGAGCCGATTTTTTCTTCATCACAAAAATTATTTGTCCGAAGTAACCGTTTTAATACTAAAATTTGTATTAATCAAAATTTTTAAAACTCAGACGTTAACATCTTTTAAATAACAATAACATCTTCCAAATAATAATTAATAATTTCATAGTAATATTTATTCGAAATACACATTTTTTATGAGTTGGACTAATACAGAAACGTAATACTTACGTCCCCAGAATATGCAGTCATCATCTGAAACAATAATATTTTTTGTAGGACAATCAAATTTAATATTAAACTTAAAATATTATCTCTAAATATTATGTAGGGAAAATTTTACTAATTTTATTAGTAATTGAGTGTTTGACTAATGTTATACTTATTAACATTTGAGCATTTCACTAATGGAATAGTAAAAAATCACAAGTTTATTTCGCTAAAATCAGTTGGTGAAAATGTTGACTGATTCTTTAGTGATTTCAGTTGCCAATCAATTAGTGAAATTTACTTGACAATTATTTTCGATATAAAATGTTTTGGGTAAATTCAAAGTCTCAGTATGTGTCAGGTGCATGGTGCATAAAACAAAGTTTCTTTGATAATATAAAATTGATTTTTTTTGTTGTAAAAATTTGTGTATTGCTATATGGCCAGTAAAGTTTCTTGGATTTACAGAAATTTCTTAGGTTTTCTACATGAATAAAAGGAATAGTTTTTGTTTCACGGAAATATTTTTTTTAATGAAAAAAAATTATAATATATTCAACCAAAAATTTATTTAAATCAAGGGAACATTTGTTTGTCTTAATGATTAAACTATTTCGCACGATGAAACGATTACCTGGATATATAAATCATAATATTTCGAATTATTCAATTGTTAAATATTATAATTATTTAGCAATTAATGAAACTGATTGAAATATTTTTAATCTATTAATATTAAACAATAATGAAATCTTTGACGGATTCGTATTTTTTCGTATGTTATCTCGTTCTGAAATTTGAAAAAAAAAATTTAAGTATAAAGTGATCATAATTCTGTGGAAAGACCAAAACCTTCAACAAAAATAAGATAATAAACAAAATATTGATTATTTTTGTATTTGTTGACAAAAATACAAATGTTTTTTGGTCTACCCCGACTTGATATTTTACTTTCGGTCTAGAAAGAAGGTTTGTTAACAGATTCAAAATTGTTTATTTCGAAATTCGAAAGTAATCAAAGTAAACAGTTGCCAGGATTCACTACCAATTTACAGCTTAAAAAATTTGATTATTAAAGTCAAAAATTTATTTTCGTTGAACATAAGGCTACTTAAAAATATGTATATTTCAAAGTGTTTAAACTGAAATGAAAGAAATGATTTAATTTTCAATACATCACTTATATAACTTTTTTGAAAATATCTCTTATGTTTCCATTCTGAAGGAAGTAGCTTGTAAATGCTTCATGTTGATGGAGATGACGCGACGGCTTATTTACAAGTTTCACAACATTGACTTCTTATTGTTTCAATAAACTTAAAAATTTAACACAAGTGCGTTCTTTTGGTGAACTTTTTTCATTACCCTTCTTATTTTCATAATATTCTTTTGAATAATATATCTTATTTTATAATTATATCAGAAGATTAGTAATGTGTAATTCAGAAAGATGTTTACAGTTCCATCAACAGAATTTTAATTATTACACTATACTACCATTGAAAAATATTTGAAAGTTCGATTAAATATTTATTTATTGCAAAAATAAGTTTAAATAATAGCTTATTTTACTTTTAAAGAATATAGTTTGGTTTGAAAAACACTTACCTGTTGTGGCAACAGAGACAACAACTATGGCTGCGAAGAGGAAAACGATGAACATCTTCATTGTCGGTGACTTTGGTAGATAAAGAATTTTTATCAGAATCGTACTTTTGGAATGACTCTAGACAATAATGCACAGTCTTTATATACCTAATGTAAGACTATTTTCAAGAGTAGGGTAAAACCAATTAGAGCAAAATGAAAAAAATTTCAAAATTCGATTCCAGCTACAATTTTGAATCAATTTCTAATTTTTTTTATATTGAAGCTAACTAATTTCTTAATAGATCCATAGGGGCCGATTTAAAAGAAAATATTTGTTGTTCACTTTATTCAAACATAACGTTGAAAAAAATTGTAAAATTTAAGATATGGTTGCTTTGATAACACGTAATTTATTCAAATGACTGATATTAGTCAGTTATCGATGAATAAACAATTGCAAAGCATAACTTTATGTGTTATTACAAATGAATAATTTGTTATTACCAATGCTATTGTTATAAACAATGGTAGATGATTTTTAAATGATTTTGATATTTATTCATTTATTTATATATTTGTGTATTTCTTATATTTATGATAATAGAAGATTAGTAATGTTTAATTTAGAAAGATGTTTTATGAATGGAATCTTAATTATAGTCCGATAATTTTACTACTACTGAACCAAGGTTACTATACAAATTTGATAAATAAATGTGCAGTTTGATCAATTTTTGAGAGTTTGAAGTACTTTTTTATGAAAATTGCTTTATTTCACTTGCCAGTGATGCTTCAGTAAACTATTTCTGAATTTTATAATAATTTTGTGAATGGCAAAAAGAAATTTTTATTAACAATTGCGCAGTTTCAGCAATTTTTAAGAGTTTTAGTAGCTTTTTCTTAAACGTACTTTGTACATGAACAAATGCCCAGCCTGAGCAATTTATTGGTGTTTTTTTGTTTAAGAATTTATTGTTTTTTTGTTAAAAACGCGTTCTGTTCGACTTGTCGTTTATGCTTCGGTAAAATGTATTTTAACTTCATAACCATAACTCTTTATAACAAATTTTATTTAAAAAATGCACGTTTGGAGCAATTATTAAGAGTTTCAGGTACTTTTTTCAATAACGCGCTTTTTTATTGGGCTTGTCAAGCGAAAACAAATTAGTGTTATAACCAAGAAATACTCGTTTAAAGTAGCCACCTTGCTCAAACTGCGGATTTTTCACAAAATTTGTTAATAACAATGATGATTATTAAATGAAAATATAGTTTACTGAAACATCAATGCCAAGTCAAACAAAGCACGTTTAAAAAAAAATTACCCGAAACTCACAAACATTGCTCGAACTGCGCATTCGTTTATAAAAGTTGTTTATAAAAGTTGTTTATAACGATTACTTCAGATTGAATATAAGACAAAAAACACTTAATAAATATAAAAAAATCATTCAAAAATAACATACTATTGTTTCTAATAATAAAATTGCTAATAACAAATTATCTATTTATAATTAACTATCAAGTAATACTTTAAAAATGTAAAAACATCAATATCAATCACTTCGAATTAATTATGTGTTATTAAAAAATATATAATAACTTTTACTATTTTTTGAACTTTTTGTTTAAATAAAGTAAATAAAATAGCTTTTTTCAAATTGAACTTTGTAACCTATTTTAAAAACTTAGTTTCTTCCAATGGAAAAATATTAATTTGAAATTGAATGAAAATTTTTTCACTTTCATAATAATTACCCAATCTTTACACTTATCACTTCTCATCATTTTCAAAATATTCTAACTGAAACAAAAGTTATAATTTTACAATTTTAATTTGGTTAGCATCTAGTACCTAAAACTGTATATACGAAAATTACCATAATTTTCGTACTAATAGGCAAATTTGTCTAAATTCTATCAATTAAAAACGCTTGACCTCACTGCGATACAATTTGACTACTTTCTATTTCAAAAAGTCGTCTAATTTTTAGCACTTACAATTGTCGATTTTTAAAAAATGTGTATTTTCGGCTCACCCTGAATTAAAGTATTTTAGTTGAAATTATACCAGTTTATGGTTGATTATGAACCAATCTGTTTAGATTATTACATTTTCCAATTAGGAAAAGAAACAATCAAAAAAAATTTTATGTATTTCTAACATTGCTAATATTTAATGCATTCTTCTTTCAAAAAATTTTAAATAAAAAATAGATTTCTTTCAATA